>KN475011.1:12854-32308 GCA_000787095.1 Periophthalmodon schlosseri
GTTTCGAATCCCGCTCTCGACATAAACATTGTTGTCAGATCCACAGACCCACAGGTTGTCGGTGCGATTCCGGCTCCCGCAGATGAACGCTGTTGTTGTGTCCTTGAGCAAGACACTTTTCCGCACCTCCCCCCGGTGTCTGCGTACACTGGTGTATGAATGTGTGTGGGAGTGGTTCCTTGATATAAAGCTCTTTGAGTGCCTTGAAGGTGGAAAAGCGCTATATAAAAATGTGACAATTTACTTGAGCCATGGCCTGTCCAAAATGAGAAATGTTTACGTATTTGTCCTCAATAAGCAAAGGAAGTTCTGGCAACCGAGGTTCTGTTGTGATTGTAGTTAACTTTTAACCGAGTAAGACCACAGACTACATCCCATACGTTTAACTTATTTTTAAGGTATTTTCAGAGCTTATATGTACTTCCATGTTGAGCCTGACACTATTCTGAATCATACGTGTGACGTTGGCCTCAATGGGATTTATTATCATGGACTCTCTTGTAGTCGAAAGCATGTTGTGCACCTAACATCCAATCAGGTCTTATCATTTAGTGGAAGACGTGTGTTAAAGGTGAAAAGTGCATTTCCATTTGGCGGGTGTTTTCTTGCGAGACATACGGGGCAGCCATTAATGTCATCTGCCCTCTGCAAACAAAGTCCTTCTCTAATGCCTTTCTGCTGAACAGGGATGGAAGGGGAGTGGGTGCTATTGTGCGCTGTACTCTTAAAAGCGTGTAGGTGGATGTGAGAAGGCCAGTTATGGTGTTACTGCTCTGACATCGCCACAAAGCCACTGTTTTCTCCAAACTTCCAATCGATATGTCTCCAGGTGTGATTGCATATATGCCCGGTCTAAGTGATGGGCTATATGCATTTCGCTGTATCTACCAATCTCCAGTGCCCCATCCCCCAAAGCATATCTCCCAGGACTTAATTACAACATAACCATTAGGAGCCGGGGCCTGCTGCTCTCAGCTGGAATTGGATTTTAATTGGACCACCTTAATTGTTTCATTGCACTGCGAGGTAGAATTTAAAGCGTCTGCAAAAGCTGACTTTGAGGTGGCAAATAGGGATGGGAAATGTTAGGAGTTTTTTTCCCCGCTTGCACCTCAACCTGACAGACATGTTGCATTATTAATGACTCTAGTTTCGTTGCATATGTCTTCTGGCACTTCTGCTGTCTCCTTGCAAACACTTACCATTCAAACAAACCGTGCACCCTGGCTTCTCGAGACTCAAATTAATAATTGGTGCAAAGAGCCAAAGCTGTAATTTGTTAAATGGAGGCTAATGGTAGGGGTGTGTTCCCTCTTGACTGGGTTCACTCACAAGTTAAGTGGCTTATTTAAACAATTTTCAAAGATAGGGAAGTGTAACGTGCTACGCTAAGCCGGGTAACCTTTTCATCCTCCATTACTGTCAGGTTAGTCGCAAAACGCTTCGTCCTCTGCCCTTGTCAACAGCCCTTTACCTGCCGCGTCCTCTTTAGTGGGTTAGCAGTGTGCGGCAATAACGAGTGTCGCCTCAATAATGTAGCGCACAGCTTCATAGCCACACTAGGTGGCAGCGTAATGATCACCTTGAAACTTCAATCTGTGTCAGTCTGCTCAGATACAGACCCGGCTCATGAGTGAAGTAGACCAACATACGCAGGGTCAAGTATACAGTAGGTGATTGTTGTATTTATATTTTCTTATATATATATTATTCTTTGTAAGTTTTCATGTTCCGCAGTACAGTGTGTACTATAAACTCATTCATATTTAACTGATTCAATTTACTGGCACGGTTAGAGGGCCCGTATTACGCTATTTTCTGATCTGTTATAATGTTGTTTCCTCATCACAAACAGACCTGGAGTTGTGTTTCATTCACACGTTTAACACACAAACCCTGCAAATTTAGGCTGGGTTCTTCTCTCAAACTGAAAACACTCTGTTCCACCTTGTGATGTCATGCGGTAATACAGGAAGTGCTCCGCTGTGTTTTTAAACTCCACACACCTTCACTAGAATCATTTGGATGATTTCAGCCCTGGAATTGCAAATCTAAAGGTAAAAGGTGCTGTTAACTTCAAAGCCAATACTACATGACATCACAAGGTGGAACAGAGTGTTTTGAGCTTTGGCGATGTAGACAGACTAATAATAAAGGGTCACTCAAACATGTGTGAACTAAACAAAACACAACTCCATGTGTGTTTTTGATCAGGTAACAACATTATAACATCTCTTAAAGCTCAAAGAGTCAGTTTAGTGTAAAATAGGACCTTTAAGGTACAATTTATTGTCATCGTAAGGAAATTTGTTCTCTGCATTTGACCCATCCTTCATTGCAGCTGGGGCAACATGTCAGGAGCAGTGGGCTCATCTCCAGATCTTGACCTAGGCTTGTTCAGGATTACCTTAGCTGGAGGATTTTACCTATAATGCATGTTTTGGGTTGATGGGGGAGCACCTGGAAGAAGCCCACACAGACACGGTTTTAATTCATTTCTGATGGGTGTATGGTTAAGTTGGTTAAGATTAAGGTTGGGGTTCGGGCTGAGGGTCCATAATCGAGTACTAAAGTCCACTAGACGTGCTGGACCCTTCACAAAACATCCACTGACATCACGTTGGGCTTTGTCAGTTCGTGGAGTGTCTGTATATGTCCAGAAAGTGTATCTTATATTTCCTGGAGCAGGCAGGATAAGCTGCTGCCTCTGTGACCTGAAAAGGATAAACAGAGGGGAATGAATGCTTCAGCATTTAGTGATAAAATCAGGCAAAATAGTCGGTTCCTATTACCTTAAACATGAGCACGACAATAAAAACAGTTTTGGCTTCACCTCAAAATGTCTCCGGCTCATTTCTGCGCTGTAACTCATGAGTTTTCTAGGATCATATTAGGTATCGTTCCATGTGAAACAACCAAGAATTGTTATAGTATTGGTAAAATGATATCAATGAAAACACTTTGCCTTTTTAATACCAACAATTCTTTACTAATAGAACACGACTAAGTATAGTGTGAACCATTTCTTTCCCTTTAGTGGTGCCTCCCTTTGAGTCCTGAGTGAACGGCTGAGGTATAAGCCACTTATGCTCAGGGTGACTTTTGTTATAGGATGTTGCCTGTTGTGCATCTTTTCGGCGGACAGGGGATTCAGGTCAGAGTACCCAAAAGAAACCCACCATGATTAATAAATGAATCACAAACATCTCCATTACAAGATCACTGAAGCGCAAGTAACACATGCAAATAACTTTGTCTTGCAGTTTTGTTTATCTTTTTAGTTTTCAGCGCAGCTACTAATACAGCATCTGCATCCTTTTCCCCAGGTATATTTGTACATTAAAATGCATGTCTTGTTAATTAAATGTAACACGCAAACTCATGCTGCAGCAAAGATCTGCATTGAAACCATACGAGCAGGAGTGGAGCGCGTATGAATATTAAGGACGGACGAGGAACTCAATGGTCCTGTGAGACCAGGATGACCCGAGGGGAAGGAGGGTCTTTAAACCCCATTTTCATGAGGGATTTACACGGCAGAGGTTTGTAGCTACACTCTCCATGAAGGAAACATGGCAGGGTTAAATGTTTTGACCCAGAGTCTCCTGAGAGGCTTCAATAGATACCGCAACAAGTTCAAAACATAAACTGGGATAACAAAATAACAGTCCCATCCCATTGTTGACTTTTTTTCCCCAATAAAAACGTTTTTTTCATTTTTTTTTTTACATTATTGTGTTGATTTAATAGAAAATAAAACTTCAACATAGGGGTTTGATGAAAGACCTTGATATACAGTACTTGATAAATTATATAGTAATAATATATATGCATAGACCGTGTGCACAGAGTTAATAGACCATTATTCCAGGGCCAAAAGCGTTGGCACTTTTTCACAGAAATTCCCTGCAGCATCTAATGGGAGCCTGCCAAATCAGAAAATATCACAACACAAATGTATCTCGCAAATCAAAACACAATGGAGTCCGAGATGTTTCTCAAAGCACAGCATCCATCAAATTTAAGCCAGATGAAGGGCTGAAATCAAAAAGCAATCTCACCACAGAATGGTGTAGTGACACATCTGAGCGATCTGTGGAACGTGCCCACAAAGAGATATTTTTACAAATCCACTCATAACAGTCGCCAACACCTGGACAAATCCGCAGTGCCCTTGGCCAGGTTGTGACAAAAAGAGACGAGAGCGCAAAACCAATGTTACAAAACGATTTAACCAGAAAAGCATTCGTCTGTTTTTTAGGTTACTCCAGCTGTTTTCTGGATTTCAACACAAGGTCGCATCTCTGCAGTTGAACAGACCATTAAGTTGTTTTGCTCAAGGATGGGGCGCACACAGAACGGGCGCTCCAAGGCTCTCAATAGCAGTTAAAACGCATGTCAAGGTTATGCAGCCAAAGCGAAAACATGCGCTTCTCGATCAGAAATAGACCACAGTTGCTCGCAGGACACGTTATGTAGAAATAAACATAGCGCAAGGCTCACAAAGCAGCTTTATATTCAAAGATGGCGCATTTACCAAACATATTTTCAATTTTCTACTGTTACAGTTACGGAATGGAACCTCTTTTAACCTCGCTTTAACAGCCCATAATAAGCTGTAAAGGCCAAGAATGTTTGTATTTGTAATGGTGCTGGAGAGGAGAGCGTGGGAGGGAAGAAGGTTCAAACTGAGTGATTTGTGGACACAGGTAATTCATGAATTTATAGCTTGTTTGTGTTTCTTTGCACAGGTGGAGCGTTTTTTTTATTGAGAATAGAATTTGATTTTTGAACATTGACATTGCACTGAAAATTAGCATTAGCAATACGAACGCATAACTGAACTGTAGAAACACATTTTATTTACAGCATTTATTGGTGATGTGACGTTCGCGAACGAGTCGGCTCTTTTGAACGGTTCCTTAACGTGAACGGCTGGATCTGGATCTCATTTTTTAAAAGAGCCAAATCTTTTTTTTTTTTCTAATTTGAATGCATTTTTACACTGATTAACACTGGACACAAAAAACATATTTGGTATCATAATAACAGTTAATTATTAGTATTGTAGTGTTTTATTTAGACTCTGCATCATTTGAAAGGGTAAACTCACTCCCACTCTCAGTTTGAACCATTTTAAACACATTTATACCTCGGTCGTTTTCCTCTGTGATTAGTTTGTTGTTAAAATGAGTTCTCACACTGACTTCTGTCAAATAAATAAATAGTAAAAGAGCCAGTATTTTGAACAGCTGTTTGAAATGAACAGATTCGAGAGATTCGGATTGCACAAAAGAGCCGAAAGTCCCATCACTAGCATTTATAAATAGAGACTGCATTACCAATTCATAAATAATCCTGAGCAAATAAAACTCTTTATACAGAATTTGAATAATTCTTTGATGATTTGTCATTGTAATTGGAGAACAGATAGTCTTTGATGCAGTTCATTTGCTGACTGCTGAAACCTTTGAAATGCATGAACCTGCAGTTAGCATTAGCTATATTTACCTGATCGCCAGTTTATTTTTCTAAGCTAACGTTTTGGTCAAATGAAAAGTACAATGAAAAAAGCTGCTAATTATATATAATTGCAACTATAGCCATAATAGGCGCTCAGTCACAACAAAACACACAACAAATATATGAATGAAAATGATTAGTAGTAAATATATCTGTGTTTTTATTTGCATTAGTGCAGTATGCAGTTTCCCTGGAGAAGGCACTACAGTTGAATCAGTGAGTGGGTGATTCATCCACTTCCCCCAATGCACTGACAGAATCCAAACCACAATAACAACTGTTGTACTGTACTTTACTGTGTCCCAAAGTCTAGTGCGGGATTCGAGGGGACCCTATATCATCAAAGTTCGGCCTCTCCCTCTCTCCCCCTACTTCAAACTGCAAAAACGAGCGCGTAACAACTGTTAATTCTCCAACTACTGTATAACCCTATAGGCTGTAATCCAGGCTGTACTCTGGCGTTGGGGCTTTGCTAATGTGTAGAAGACGTGCAATGGTGGGTACAGTCCAGAAACCAGGCGCCTTATAATGAGAAGTGTGACTGCTGGCCCCGCTGAGAGATCATTAGAGACTATAGCAGCACAGTGAAGGACAAGCTCCCCGCTGAATAAGACCAATCTGTCCTTAGACTAAAGGGGAAAACAGGAAAAAAAAAAAAAAAACAGTACATCTATGTCATAAACAGCTGTCATGCCGTGAAATCAGACATGTTAATTCATCATCTTCAAGTGCAATTAGTGATCATATGGTTCCCTGTGCTAATTATGAGAACGTGATGGTGCGAGTGGCTGCATCGTTGATCATTTTGAAAGAGTCCTTGTATGATATATGAAGTTGTTGTGGTGACAGTTACCTTTAAAGCCCTCTACGTGTCCCGCGTTTTGTCCCAGTGACGTCAGGCAAAGACACCGTGCGCCTACAAACACGTTAATAAGCGCTTTGTACGTGTGTAGAATTTGCGAGGCTCAGAGCTCAGAACAGAGAAGACACGTGCGGAGCTTTGTGACGAAAATCAGGCCGCTACCTCCTGCTGTCATCAAACTTAAAAGCATTGTATATAGCTGACTGATTTGGGAAAAATATATAATTGCAACATTTCTGATCACTTTTGACAAAAAGACTGACTGATAAACTAACACAAGAATCACTTTCAGATCACATTTGTACTCATCAGGGTGAGCAGGCTTTACGCAGAGACAGAGACAAGACAGGAGATTTAGTTGTTTGTGAAGGAAATTGTGGTACTCCAAAACTTGTAGCGTCTGAGATGTGCTAATTGTGTCTATTCAAATTGCGATTTCGATTTGATTGCAATTAATCTTGAATTGTATCTATTGTAAACTTGAAAGAAAGAGCTGTGTAAGTCACTATATGACACTTTGGGGTCCACCCTGCTTAAGTTTTCCATCTGAAAAAGCTGCTCTAATGTTGTGCTAGCGGGCAAAAAAGTGGACGGGTGTTCAGATTTTTACCTATGACGCAACAATCCAATCTTGAAGCCCTGATTGTATCTATTGTGAACTTGAAAGAAAGAGCTGTGTGAGTCAGTGTATGACACTTTGGGGTGCTCCATCTGAAAAAGCTGCTCTAATGTTCTGCTAGTGGGCAAAAAAGTGCACGGGTGTTCAGATCTTTACTTATGACGCAACAATCCAGGCAAAATAGAAAATAAGCATTTTTGAGAACTTGAAGAAGACGACTTTGGATGAATGGATTAATGAAACAAGCGCCAATACAGCAAAAAACAACTCCAAGTATGTTTTTGAAGAGCTCAAAAAAGCCAATTTGCATAAGGTTCAGGTAAGTTTATTTAGGTAGAATTGGTCCTTTAAATCAGAGGTTTGCTTTTAAATCAGCCAGTTTTGACCAGTCTGTGAAACGCCCTATCCCCCTGTCTCCCCTTGGACAGCCCAGCCCTGTAAACAGAGGTGTAACTGTGTGGGATGACCCCTGGGAGCGGAGCAGGGTTAATTGTGGGGATGCTTTCCTTAATGAGCATCACACTTACTAATTCTGATGCTCATTAAGACAATGAAGTGGTGTCGCGGCCGGCATTCGCAAACAGCACAGAAATCTGCAGAGCTATCGATCGCGCTCCTGCACCACGGCGCGGAAAACATTTCTATAGCCAAGGACAGAGGCAGTCGACAAGTGGAGCGCTCTTCTGCCGAGTACAAAGACACTGGCTGGAATTCACAAAGTGGGTTTTTAATCACATGGCAGTTTAAGCGTTCATTTCAAAGTACAGGCTCATGCAGCTCTTTAGTGTCAAACTGTTATTTTCCCGTAAAACTTAAGGGTTGGGAATCACAGGGTATCAGTAATATGCCAAAAATGATTCTATTTCAGAGGACGCAACGTAGCTTTTTTCAACATTACTCGTTAAAGGTCCTATATTACGCAAAATTGACTCTTGTGAGCTTTAAGCCATGTTAGAATGTTGCTACCAGCTCAAAAACATCCCTGGAGTTGTTTTGTTTCACTCACATTTGCGTAATCCTTTATTATTAGTTTGTCTACACCTCCAAAGCTCAAAACGCTCTGTTCCACCTTGTGATGTCATGAAGCGGCACTGCGCAAGTTAACAGCTACATTTTACCTTCAGGTAGTTCAGTAGAGATTAGCAATTCCAGGACTGAAATCATCCATATGATTCTAGTATGGCATTTAAAAACACTTCCTGTATTACCACGTGACATCACGAGGTGGAACAGAGTGTTTTCTGTTAAACTCAACAATGACAAATATGCAGGGTTTGTGTGTTAAACATGTGTGAATGAAACAAAACACAACTCCAGGTTTGTTTTTGATGAGGAAACGACATTATAACATCGATCAGAAAATACGGTAACACGGGCCCTTTAAGAATCAACCTTGTGTATTTTTAAAGGAATACCAACAATTTAATAACAATTTTAATATCTTGTATATGAAAACATTTTTTTTATCTGTCTAATAATGTAAAGGCAGCTCTTGTGGTCAAAATCAGACCAGGTCCACAGCGTCTACACATCGACCATGAACCCAAGCTGATGTGCTGGCTACTGGTTGTCCCTTATAGTGTTTTTTTTTTAATCTTTAATAATTTCTGCTTCATTTACAATTAACTGTGTTTTATATGAGTTTTACATAGCATACCTTCAAATGATGGAACCTTGACTTGAATCTAAACCTGTGAAATATGTTTACATTCTGAAGGAAAAACTTCTCCAAAGAAAATGACCTCGACGTTGAGAGTTGTATGTTCCGTAGCTCCGGTGTCAAATGTTAGCGTCAGAAAATATTCACCATCAAAAGAGATTTTTCTGTCTTTTGTGTAACTTTTGAACCCTGTAAGTTGGTAGCATCAAAGTGCCCCACACGGCTCTAACAGAAACCTGTGGCTACCTCGCCGGCTCTGGTAAAAGTTTGCAGGGTAAACTAAGGACTCCGTGGCAAGGGGATTGCAATGTCAAGCTGTGTTGGCCGAGCAATGCATTATACTGTCAGTTTTTCTCAAAGCCGTGGCTCTCAAATATATAAATGTCACAGGCTTTTTCACTGAAAGGATTACTGTAGAAGAAATGGATGGTTTCAGACACCAGCGATACCAAAATAGACATTAAACGTGTATTGTTATGGAGAGACAAAATATTGGTTCTTCTTTACGGGAGAGTCCATGCTTCATTCTTCTGCATCACCAATCGGGTTTGGTAACTGACAACAAATATGCAACATTATAGTTTATAAGTCCTATGGGTCTAGATTCTAGATTCATTTACGTTAGTATGGGTGTTTTTATCGCTCAAAAACACGCATTCTTGCTGTGAGCGAGGTTGCTTCTCCATAGATCTGACCAATTGACCAAGTTGGCTCTGTAACTTCACTTTCTCGTCTCAGTTCTCCTCAAACCTCCTCGATGTTTCTCTTTTTCCCACAGTTTTTTTTTTTTTTATTAGTTTTTCCTTGCCGAGGAGGAGGGTCTGAGGACAGAGGGCGCTCTGGGACAGTTCTCCATTAGCTTGTTTTCTGGTGATTAATTTGCTCGTCTGTTTCTGTTTCATTGTTGATTTTCTAACTTTCTGCTGGTTAAATCAATTCTCATGTTCAGCCCTAAGAGGAAACTGCTGTTGTGATTTTGGGCTTTACAAAAATAAATTGAATTGAGTTAAAATAGATACGTTTAATGCCATACCGTGGAACATTCTAGGCAAAGTAATAACATCTCCGTGGCATACCCTCCACCAGAAAAGTGACACAGTGCATCTTTAATTATATGTTTTTGTATCACAGTTTTGGAGATTTAGCTTTGACAAACTGGGGGATTATGTGGAATTTTGAGACTTGAAATAAAACCATTGAAAATTCCATCTATCATTTAGTTTCCCTGTATGATTGCGACTCGGGGCAATGCCTTTGCTGAGGTCTACACTTTCTCAGAGTCTAGATCTGTATTTTGAGAAACCTGAAACCAGCCATTTCAATTATCATTATTCATTATCATCAGCGATAATATTACCTTGACCATATTACTCGCTTGCTAAAATTTGCTGTTTACCGCCTTAAAGTGAATCACAAAGTTACAGCAGACGTCGTTCAGAAGTTCAAGGAAAACGCAGCTGTCTTTTTCATTTAAAATCCTTCCCTAGCCAAAATGTCTGCCACTCACTTCTCATTTTATAACCATTTGCCCAAGGCTTTTGCAGCGTGTTCCGCCATTAGCTCCCAAACGCTCGCCAATAAAGGAATCAGCTGTATCGGATAAGTGCTTTAACCTGTCATGATTATCTTTGGCTGTGGCGAGCGGCGACACAGCAAAAGAGGGTGAGTAATTTAGTGCTAGCGTGCTACAAGTTTGGATATATGATGTTGATTACGCCAACTGAGATCCTGTTATGTGGTCGGCGTACCCTCGGAGATGCGCTATTTTGTCACCGGAGGCTGCGGCGGCGGCGAGATATACAAGGCGTGTCTGGCTATTTCATTAGGCTAATATATTCTGCCAGGGTTGAGGGGAGAGGAGGCCTGACCGTCCCTCACATCCGTCAGAGCAGGACTCCCGCAGCATACGGCGCAGAGGATGCATCACGCTCGTGTTGTCTGATACCCGGGGTGTTAGACCGTAGGGACGCGTTGCCAGGCGGCTGTAAGTGCCAGGATTAGCTGCTAATTTATGCATAGCGTTTAGCATCCACTTCCTGTGCATTGCTGACTGTTAAATTAGGAGACGATGACACTGCATCGAGAGTGGAATTAGCTGGTTTTGAGTATTTCCTTTTGAATGGCACATTTTTGGTAAATTGTATTCAGCACAATGGTTACAGTGTGGATGTGATTTCCCTCTGGCATTTCGCCTCAATTCTCCTTGGTTCTCCTGAGGATTGTTGTATTGTATTTTTTTCACCTGTTTATGAATGCAGTTTTTATGATGCATCTTATGGTGACAGCGCTCAAGTTGGATTCCCACAGGGAGATGAAAATTTTGTCCCGACACCCCGGTATCATTAACACGAAGGCATTTGGTACATTCATGATCGTAGCATACAAAATTTTTGCGATAGAAATGGAAAATGGTCACATTTTTATAAAGCGCTTTTCCGCTTTCAAGGCACTCAAAGCGTTTTACGTCAAGGAACCGCTCACCCATTCACACACACATTCACACACCGGTGTACGCAGACACTGGGGGCGAGGCGGGTTAAGTGTCCTGCCCAACAGTGTTCGTCTGTGATGTGACTGCTGCGCCAATGATGTTTACGTAGTGAGCGGGATATGAACCGCCAACCTTCGGATCAGTGGACAAACACTCTACCAACTGAGCCACTGTCGCACCCAATGAAATGAAATAGCGCTGGATCTAACTGATGCACCATATGAGTAAGTGGTAATGCACATGGCCTTACAGTGTTTAAACATAAATACCCGTTGTCTTTGGTCTAGTCCAGGGGTGTCCAAACTATGGCTCGGGGGCGAAATGCGGCCCTCAGACCACTTTTATTGGCCCTCAGGCCTTCAGTTGAACTGGCCCAGTTGATCATAATCAGTACTTTTTACAGCAAATTTGAGTAATTCTACCACTATGACCTAAATAACATCACACTGCATTGTCAGACAAACCTAAAATTAATGTTTCAAGCCTTATTTACGATGTCAAAACTATGTTAAATGCACCATCTGAATCATCCACTGTATTGACTTATTTACGAGTCAAAACTATGTTAAATGCACCATCTGAATCATCCACTGTATTGACCACTGGTCTGTGGTCCTCCTTGTCGAATATTTTTCAAGATATGGCCCTCGGTGAAAAGAGTTTGGGCAGCCCTGGTCTAGTCCTTTTTGCAGTCCAAAGCCCTACTTATACTCACACTTTCTTGAGGTGGCAACAACCAGAAAAGACATGGTTTGGACATTTCAAACTTTGGTAGAAGTTTAAACGTTGCCATCTTGTTGCCATAAAGTTAAATATGCCCCAACATTCTGAATAACGAAACAAAGAACAAGCAGGAGACACAATAACCTTTGTTTGAGGCAAAAAGCTGAAAATATACATTTTACTTTTCATACGTGGCATTTTCAGAACTTTGGACCTCGCGCTCTGCCAAAAAAGAAAACTTCTACCTGTGATGATTAAGAACAAACGCAGGAACTGTGAAACGGAGATGAAAAAATAACATAATTTACCTCATGCGGCCCGTAACCCTCTGCAAATTATCAGGCGTGAAGAAAGGAGACGTGAAAAACAGTGTAATGTGTAGATGCAAAGGAACACACCTGAGGAACTGTACTTCACTGGAGTAATTGTACGTGATCGTAAACCATACGCAACCCACCGTATCAAATCGACGACCTCCTTGGCTTGAGGGAGCTGATCTTATCATCACACATCAACTCTTAATCCTGTTTATGCATTGCTAAGTTTTTCAAATTTATTTCAGGTAATATATTCGGTTTTCACTCTGTTCATAGATCCTCATTGTTTCCATCTTGTGAGCTAAAGTGAGGATTAGAACTGATTTGAATTGAAGGCTGACACACACTGTATGGACGGATGTTGCGATGCATAAGGGGGCAATTATGCGGCATTACGTTAGTGTCTGCTTTGCGTTCCGCAGATAATTTACTGTATCAAGATTTACGCTTTGTGTGAGGGGAAAAACATCTTAGATAGCGATGAAACTCAAATTGCCATCTCTCAGAAAAGGCTTTCCATTACTTCGGCAGCCTTGGTCGTGAATGGCGGTCTGACTACTTAACGCTGTGGGTGGAATATACAAGATTATGTCAATACACTGACTAATGCACATATAATACAACGAGAAGACATCGCTTCATGCATTAATGTGAGTCCTAAAATATGACTTTGGTGCTGTGGTGTTAACAAGTGTTCATGTGCGTTAACCCCAGTTTTTTCAAAGATACTGTTAGTTTGCTCTGCTGTATGGCTATTACCGTATTTTCCGGACTATAAGTCGCACTTTTTTTCATAGTTTGGCCGGGGGTGCGACTTATACTCAGATGCGATTTATATGTGAAATGTGTTTTTTTTTCTTCATTATTATGCTTTTTTTTTTTTTATGTAAAATGTGTTTTTTTTCTTCATTATTATGCTTTTTTTTTTTTTGGCTGGTGCGACTTATACTCCGGTGCGACTTATACTCCAGAAAATACGGTACTACTTAGTGCACTTCTATAGAATTTGCCATTAACAGTATTCAGGATGCATATGGTTAATGTAAGCAAAAAATAAAGAAATAAGGCAAGGCAAGTTTATTTGTACAGCACAATTCGTACACAAAGTAATTCAAAGTGCTTTACAGAACAAGAAATCACAATACAACAAATCAAAACATAAACAATCATCATAAAATTTACATGACAAGAGAAGAGGCAGAATAAAAACCTTTCAGTCATATGCACAGCTAAACAGAACCGTTTGGAGCCTGGATTTAAACACTGTCAAAGTAGAGGCCTGTCTCACATCTTCAGGAAGACTGTTCCAGGTTTTAGCTGCACAAAACTGAAACGCTGATTCTCCGTGTTTAGTCTTGTTTTAGTCTTGGTATAGTCCTTGTTTAGTCCTGACTCTGGGCACCAGCAGGAGGCCGGTCAGAGTGCGAGATGGTTCATTTGGCACTAACTTGTCGGAGATGTATCTTGGTGCTGGGCCATGGAGAGACTTACACAAGCAGAGCTGCTTTAAAGTCTCTTCTCTGAAATAAGGTGTGCTACGTCTGTCACCTGTTTGTCTCATGAAATGTTATTGCTGGATAACTGGAATGTTCCACAGCATCATGATCTCACTTGCTTGTCTCCACGCTAACTGCTAAGTTGTATGCAGTTCTGTGGAACATTCCAGGCAAAACAAAAAAGGTTTTGGCCCCTCCACCTAAAAACTTACATACAGTGCCCCTTTAAACAGCAGCAAATTATTTAATCAACGTATTTTCTCTCCATCTTGTTCTTCCTGTCATTTGTCTGGCCGTCTATACCTCCAAACCTAAGGCACTGTGCAGCCCTGTATTATTGAAATGCAAAACCAGACCCACGGCATAATGACAAAGCCCTGATTTGTTTTTAGATGAAGTTCAGGAGTCATATGGTGTTTGTGTACTCGCTCTCTTGTTATGATTCAAACCCAGTCAAGCTAGTCATTAAGTTTCCTCCAATATTCTGTTGCACAATATGTTTATTCCTTATAACGTTATGGTAATTATGTTGACACATTATGTAAAAACCTGTCCTCTTCAAACTCAGTAACACCAAACTGAGAAGGCATAAGAGACAATAAACAGCTACTTGTAAAACGCTGAAGGTTTGGATTGCGGAAATGAAATAACAAAGTTGCTGCTTGGTCTACTGTTATTTATTTTTAACTTCTCTCTACCTTCTGCTTATTATCGAATTACAAGAGCGCTTCAGTTCTGAGCATTTTGTAGACACAAACTTATACTTACTGTGAATACTGCAAAAGAAAGTTGAGGCTGTCAACTGGACAAATGTTTTTTTTAGAGTCAAAATGTTTCACCACTCATCCAAGGAGCTCCTTCAGTTCTCATGCAGCTCTGGTAAGGGACTGGTTTAAATATCTCTCTAAAGGAGGGAGCTAACTACACTGAAGAAGCTACTTGCATGAATGGCAAAACATATTCACTCTACTTTTGTCTAGTTGACAGAACTTCTTTTGCTCTGGACCCTGTACCGGGACGACTGAGCGATTACACAGACATTACCGTGAATATTTCCAACGCATATATTGCATCTATACTCTGAAATGAGACTAGAGTTGCGATCGTGGCTCAGCCGGTAGAGCAATCGTATTATAACCAGAGAGTTTTTGGTTTAATTCCATCCTTCCCTTCCCTTACATTTACTTACATGTATTTATTATTACTTCCCTAAATGTGCTAAATGTGTCAAACCATTTCTAGGATGCGCCGCGTGAAAGCTCCAAGTGAAGGTTAGATTTTCCTCGGAGAAGACGAGCGGCGAGCGTGGGCGCAGCAGGTACCCCAGCCAGCCGCCGACTCCTCCTCAGCCCTGCTCCCTAATTAGTACACAGCTGTGATGCTTGTGGGAGAGCGCACATCCATTTCCCGGTCTGCTCCCGCCCGCTACCACTGAGGGGCCATTAGGGAAGCCCGCGATGCTACAGCTGACCGGCTCACTGCTAAGCTTCACCAGCGAAGTCCAGGAAAGCCATCGCCCTACTTTTGTTCAAAATCTAAGCGAGCTAGTGCGCTGTTCTCCTTTATAAACACGAGCCAATACAAAGAGCAAGAAACTGTGTCCAAGTAAAAGAAATACATACGGCTCTGATCCCACCGGCCGCCTTTGCAAATGTATAGTAATCTCCCCGGCTTGGCTCACTTAGTAAAAAGGGGAGAGAATTAACTTCAAGCCTGAATAGTGAGGCTTAGTGCTTTTCAGGCGCTGAGGACATCTTGCTCGGAGTGATAAGTGAGGGCTGTTGTCTGACATTGTCAAAGCAAAACTAAACCCCATATCTCACCACAGCCGCCATTATCCTCCTGTGTTCAAACAATTCAATCAGAGCAGTCCTTAAGAAAGCACACCCTTGCCATTAGCGCAGAGCACTTTTGGAGCTTATAGTAGGCCTGCTCTGGCAGAGAGGTTAGCCACAGTCCTCCCAGTGTCCTCTAACAGTGTAGGCTTTCATTAAAATGTGGTTCAAATGTTGACGGATTGAGGAACCATTGCATTTTTATTGACTGACATAGCTTGAATTTACCTAAAAAAAAAAAACTAACAAAAAACCCCCCTTCGACTTCAGTGTAAAATTGAAATGCCCCTGTAGTATGCCTCATTCTGTAGTATATACATATAACCAGCAGATGGTGCCAAATTACCTTTTATTTACGCCTTTAATTCACTATTCTTCACTCCTTTTTTACTCTTTAAACTTATTTTAAATGTCCTTAAAGCTTTAACTGTCACCAACATTAACCAGGGTTTCCACCCATCCTGGAATACCTGGAAAATAATTGGCCTGTTTTTCAGACAAGGAAACCACATGGAAAATGGAAAAAAGGCCAGATGTCCTGGGAAATATCTATCGTATTTTTCGCACTATAAGGCGCACTTCAAATCTTAAAATTTTCTCAAAAATCAACAGTGCGCCTCATAATTTGGTGCGCCTTATGTACTAATTCTGGTTGTGCTTACTGACCTCGAACCGATTTTATGTGGTACACAGCGCTCAAAAATGTGTCAAAATGTTTTAGTACGACTTTTGTAAGCTACAAAGCCACACCGCTTGATGGATTGTCGGAGCATTACAGCTACCGTAGTCAAGAGCCTCAAGAGTGTCCCAATTCGCCAAGCGCACACTTTGCCGGGTGCATCGAAGGGCACTTACGTAACTTCCGGCGCGACAAGGGCTGTCCCATTTCAATGCACCCGACAAATGTGCCCTGCGTTTCCAGCAGGGAGATCTGCCGTAACCGAAGCGTGCATCCGTGCACACTTTGCGCACTGCTATATCCCATCATGCACCGCGCCTATGCAAAAAAGAGAAGAAAATGGAGTGCGCTACGCAATACACGTAAGTTAAATTGCGAGCTGCATGGGAGCGTTGGATGACAGAAGGTGAAATCAAATCAAATGTCAAATGCTGTCGATGCTAACGGTTACTGGAGCGAATTTGGAGCCAGGGTGGGTTAATATAAACATTTTAAGACCAAAATGACGAGGCTCACAGCAGCAGTTACAGAGGGAAAGCCGACAAGATCCTAATGTAAGTCAATGGGAGCCAGGGTCAGAAGGCGCACTCCTTATTTGGAACGCGGCGGCTAACGCGTTAGCTATGTCCATTCATATATACAGTCTATGAATGCACTTTATAATCTGGTGCGCCTTATGTATGAAAATAGACCCATTCATTGATATAGCGCCTTGTAATCCGGTGCGCCTTATGGTCCGAAAAATATGGTATTTTGTCCTTAAAATCTTTGCTTTGCTGTATTACAGGATATCAGAATTACTAGAGACTGCCACATACCAGAGCTAAAATTCAGCAAAATGCAGGAAGTTACACCTAATTTGCAATAGTTGTGGACTTTTGTTATAGCCTTAGGCTTAGACTACTTCTTTAATATAAAAAATGTACATAACTAAAAATGTCCTGGAAAAGTCCTGGAAAATGAGTTCAAGCAAACTGTGGGAACCCTGTTAACTCTGTAATTATTTAAATTCTGATCACTTTGACTCTGGCACTTTGAAGTTGTCACTATGCACAGTTCAGTCACTGACTATATTCTTTTGCTGAGACTAACAGTGTCTTTTGTCATTTGACGTTGATATCGTCTCATGTATTTTTTAAATATGTATAGGTCTGTGGTCCTGGTTACATCTGGAAAATATCAGTGATGATAAGTCCAATGCACCATTGGCTGAACATCTCCACAGGGGTTTGGGCAGGCAGAGCGTAGCCTGAAACAGCAGGGACAGTCTTCTGTTCATCCCAGCAAACAGCTGGGACAGTATACAGTGATTCTGACCTTTTTCCACAGGGCATGTCAGGGTGGCACTGCCGACTGCTGACGTAACACTGTACAAAACACTTGAGACTGGGACTGCCTGCCTGGCAATAAAGTAAGCGACAAAAATGTGATATTGTGAGCCATAATTCTACTGCTATTCTATTGCTCCTCACTTTCACCCTGGTGTCTATGGTTTATATTAATCCGGTCCTGAGTTCTGCAATGTTTCCTCCTCAAAATTGTAAGCAGTGGTCATCCTTCATGTTGTGTTCAGGCATCATTAGTGGCCGTGCACACGCCGAAGATCAACAGCAGGCAGCGATAATCGATCCGTGTGTTTACCATGCACGCCAAGTGACTCATGAATTTAACATGGACAAGTCTCTTCATGTCCAAGTCAATAAGTCATTATAAATAATTCTTTACAAGGCAAAACTCCCATAAAGAGAAGCACATGGGAGAATAAAAAGAATCGTTCAAGACTGCAAAGTATACACTGATCACTAACATTAAGGCCACGGCATGTCCTAAGACTGAACTTTAACATCAGTAAGTCACCTGTCTGGGTGAATTCTTTTATGAAGTACTTTAGACCATGATTCTGGGTTACAGTAAGATTCAACAGACTTATTCCTCTGCATTAATGGAATGTGGGATAGTACCTGTAGTAAATATTTTTGTCAGCAATCAAGCTGTAGTTTGTGAATGTAAAATTGAAAAAAAAGAAAAAAAAACTACTCTGAAAATTACAGAGTTCAATTAAACATGCACATTTTCCCACAGTTTCAAATGAAAGATGTCGTCATGTATTTTTATTTGCTAAATCATAACTATGAAGAAGTGGACTAAGTGAGCGAGACGCCACCCGTAGCGTTCGGCTCCCGTCAAACGAAGCTCATCAAGGCTAGAGCGGAATTTGGAGCCGAGTTCCATATTTGGAAATCCGACCACGAGTATCACAGCAACCAAAGAGCCAATCCGGAGCGAGGCTGATGAAGGCCACGCCCCTTCCCGCCCGCACCTATGGTTTAGCACGGAGCGGGCTCTTAGCAACGCTGTCAATCAAACCTGTTGCTAATGCTAACGGGAGCGACCTCGGGGAAAGAAGGCGCCTGGTTCGTGTGTTATTAACGTTCATATATTGATTTACGGACACAAAAGCGAAATAAAAATAGCAGGATCGTGTAGAGCGGGTCAATACGAACATTTTAAGATCAAAATGACGAGGCTCACTGCAGCAGTTACAGAGAGAGGGGTCTAAACGTCTCTGGTGCTGCAGTGGTTCCGCACATACGTTGCATTACAGTTTGCGTGTGCTTTGTGTTAGTTATAATCTTAAATCTGATGGTTGTATATTGGCAGGTGCGTGCCGCAGTTTGACGAAAGACAAAACATTTCAAAGTTCTCTAATAAAATAATTCAGTCTGGCTATCAGCACCAAGACACGAGGCAAAACAAATGTGTCTGGAGCCTGAAGCCAATACCTTTCTTGTGTGCGCTTGTATCGAACATAATTATGACACCCACACACTGACATTATTACAACCCGGATTTCTATTCTCCCCAAACATCGTGAGCCTCTGCACAATAAATAATAAACAAAAACTGGTAGAAAAAAGGGGAAGACATAGAAAAGCCAAGGCATATTTGCACTGGAAATGATGAATAATTGAATCTGGGAGGCATACACACTGACGCATGCAGACACACACATTGATGCTCTCGCTCATATATGGAAAGCGGTCCTCTGGGTCTACAGTGCCATCTAGAGGTCACTTTGAGGAAAACAAGTATGAGGTGAGTTGAGATGGGGGGGGTAGAGTTTTGAGAGGTTTCTCAGGTTTCTGCACTCGTAATTTTTTCTTGAATTTTCTTGAATCGGGAGTCAAACCTTCATCGCTATCGAATTTGTATATGCAAAACGCGGGTGGGGGGGGGGCGGGGGAAGGG
>KN475012.1:0-47449 GCA_000787095.1 Periophthalmodon schlosseri
AGCTTATGCCTTCACACGAGTTAATGAGTTGACTTCAGTGCCTGCCTGGTCCTGACCGAGCCCTGTGGAGAAGGCCATATGTTCTCAGAGATGTTCTCAGAGATGTTTTCAGAGATGTTCTCAGAGATGTTCTCAGAAATGTTCTCAGAGATGTTCTCAGAGATGTTCTCAGAGATGTTCTCAGAGATGTTCTCAGAGATGTTCTCAGAGATGTTCTCAGAGATGTGCTCTTTCTGTGTCAGTGTGCACGCCCTCAGCCCTGTCACAGAGCTGCTTTGTATTAGCTATAATTACACTCTGTGCAGATAACTTGGGCTAAACTTAGCTCACATTATAGTTTGCTTGTGAAGAATTCTTCACTTGTAAGTCGAAGTGATGTCAATTGATACTTTACAGCTGATGTCATCAACATTCCCTAGGGGTATGAAGTTAACTGTAGGCACTGCTCTGTCTGAAGCTCTGTTACTCAAGTTAGACTTTAATCTGAGCTTTGTTTCAACACAATATGACCATAAAGAACTGAGTTGGAACTACAACAGGTGAGCTGATTTGTGCTGTTAAACAAGTCCCTCTCAGTCTTTTCAGTTAGTCACTTTCATGTGTGTTCTACCTAAACATGTAGAACACCCCCAGCGTGATGTCACCGCAAAGTATCAATATATCCAAGTATGTGTAGGATTTGAATTATAAAATATTTGATATCACAGTCAGTGAGAATTGCCGTGGATTATTTTTGTGTAACCACACAAGTAGACCAGCAGTATTTAATTACTGTTTTATATCACTATGCTGTGAGCATCACCATAGCAACAGGTAAACAAATGAACTACTGTTAGGAGGGACTGGCTTCAACTAAAACAGAAACAAATGCTTTGAACATCCATGGACAGCCAAAAGGTTGTCAGATTTAAAAATGAACTATATTCAGCGTTGTACTGTCCTAGACTCCACTCCAGTACGTTAAAACAGTTAAACGCGCTGCTCCGAGTTGTTTAATCTTTGCCAAAAAGGTGCGAGTGACTGTTGGCTAATGCTAGCCAGCTTGTGACTGCAATGTTATTAGAAGGGAATTGTTTAACAGCACAAAATCGGCTCACCTGTTGTAGTTCCAGCTAACTCACTTCTTTTTGGTCAGATTGTTTTAAAACAAAGCTCAGATTAAAGTCTAACATGAGTAACAGATCTTCAGACAGAGCAGTGCCTCTAGTTAGCATCACCCCCACTGAGAATGCTGATGACATCAGCTGCAAAGTATCAGTTACTATGTTAAAACTAACTCCAGAACATGTTAGTAGCCGTCTTATCTGTATCTTTCAGGGTTAACTTTTGCGTGTGAGAAACGTTGCATCTCTATTGTTGTCTTTGTCCAGGATGAGTTTCCAGCTGCAGATGAGTTCCCTGTAGTGGATGAGTTTCCCTCGGTGCTGAAGTGGAGGAAAAGGCCCTCCGTAGTGACCGTGTCCTCCTCCCTCCCTGACCTGCTGGGAACCTCCACAGGCAGCCTCTCCTCCCCTGATGCACCCTTCACACCGGAGACGCCTCTGGAAGGTACGTACGGAGGCAATATTATAAAACACCAGCAGCAGTCTCACTGTAAATATTGTGGACATAGTTTAGTGAGGTGTATGGTATCTGAAAATACTACTTTTTCACCATAGTCAAACTGATTAAGAATCAGGTTAGGTTTAGGAACAGGGTTAAGGTGATGGTTAAGGTTAGAAAATAGGCCCTGTGCACAACAGGAGCTGGCTTCTTTTGGTCAGAGAGACAGTCAACGTAGCCATGTCTGCTGTAAATCCCTGTGAGGTCTTTGCCAAGCCGCCTTAAAATTAATAAATCCTGACAGATCAGGAAGTGGACAGAGAGCTGCAGGTGGATGTCACTGACATCATGTTAAACACTTAATACACATAATAAGAAAACACTTAGCCTAATAAATATTTAAAAAACACCACAGACTAAAATAATATACAGATCTACAAATAATTGTGTCATCTTTACCACAAATGTAATTTTGTTGTTATGTTAGATTTAACATTTTAATAGAAGTTAGCATTAGCCCTGACACACAAACATGTAACTTTGTAAACACAGAAGTGTCCTTTGATGAAGTTTTCCCCTCATTTGTAGTGTTCAACATGATGTCAGTGACATCCACCCACAACCCCCCTCTCCTCTGCAAAGACCTAGACATAACAGACATTACCCATCCTCTTATTGGAACTTTGATGAAGTTTTCCCCTCATTTGTAGTGTTCAACATGATGTCAGTGACATCCACCCACAGCCCCCTGTCCACTGCCTGAGCGCGACTCTGCAAAGACCTAGACATAACAGACATTACCCATCCTCTTATTGGAACTAGCTGGCTGCCATTGTGCATGTCATTATTATTTGGCACCCTGTGCGATTTGGCACCTTTTTAATTTTACCTGTTTAACTTTTTAAAATGTGTTTATTATGTGTCTGCTGTAGCCACACATATTGCTCAGCTTAAATATGTTCATATCAAAGTTTGACCATTTCACTGTGTTTATTCTTAGAAATAGAAAGAAAAACGATCTTATTTGACCAGAATCATCAAAGTTTACCGTTGTATATCTGAAGTCAGACCTCTGCTTCCTAACATTTATTAACAGTTTAAATACATAATTTTCACAAACTTTGAGCAAGTACTTATCAGTTAAACTTTTTATATTCCAAGAGAAATCTAAAAAATGTGATTTATCTAAAGTATGGTTACTATAGCAAGTATCTGGGTGTGCGAATTTTGAAAAATTTTGCCAAATTGGGTAAGGTTCCAAATTGGGCAATGACAGAGCACCGAGGTGTGCGTTAAGAATCACCATGGCAACGAGGTGGGGCAGCTAAATAGCAAAGAGCTAACGTTGGTCTGCAGTTTCACCCTACTCTACGGAGGTGATAAAAGTACTGCTACTATAATGTGTCTGAGCTAAAGTCCAAGGCCCTCCCCAAGGACATTCACTTCAGATCAGCCGCCTGTGAACCACATGGCCCCTCCTTCTGGGAAAACTCACTCAAACAGCAGAACTGGCATCACATTGGGTATGTTTATTATTGTCTGGTTGGAATACAGTTCCTGCTTTGGATTGCAGAAGTTGGTTAATATACAGACGAGCTCAGTTGTAATTTTGAGGAATTGGTAAATATCCATGGCTGTCTATGTTTACATGCACACCGAAATTCTGATTATTTTCTGATTTCTGGAGTTATCAGATTATTGAAATGTCATGTAAACACCAGGATAAAATGGCCTAGTCCAGTAAACAGTTATTTTTTTTAATGCATGTAAACCCGGGAACTATGATGTAGATGTCGTGAATCGAATCTCACAGATACCAATAACACATCTGCGTGTAACAGCACAGTCCGATTTACATTAGGCACAGACTAGGAGAGGCATTCAACTGCACTGGGCAAGAAAGAGCCAGAATATTAGACATGTGTTTGGATGTTTACGCACTCATTTTAGATCACCAGCGATGACAAAGTACGGCTCTTCTACAGTGGACTAGCACAGCGTTTCCCAACCAGGGGTACGGGGACCCCTAGGGGTACGCGAACACCAGCCGATCAGTAGCCTCTGCCACTGAGAGCAAATAACTTGTGAGTAACGCAGTTTGTAGCATGTCTGAAAAATAAAATGCTCAACATAAATGTGATGTTGTTTATCTATTCCTCCAAAAGTGCGGTTAGTATGACAGCCATTTTTATTAGTAATTATAGCTGCAAAGTTTTTCTGCTAATGCTAAATTACTAGATGCTCCTGAACGCCTCATAGCCCCCGTTCTCACCAGTTCAGTTCTTTGACCTGCTGTAGACTGGGACAAGAGTGATTTGACAGATTTTGTGACGATTTCAATTTGGTTGCTTAGTGCAGTCTGAGTACTCTGTACGTGTAAATGTAGTAACTTACATCTGATGTGAGTAATCTGATTTCTGTTTGATTGTTTATACCTGTGCAGGTTTTGACAAGGACAATTAAGCGAAAAGTTTAGATCCACACAAATGCACAGTGGCCCACCATATCCTAATCTTTTTATTTTTGAAATGATAGACTGTATATATAAATGGACATGGCTAACGCACTAGCCGCCGTGTTCCAAATAGGAAGTGAGCACGGGCGCGCTTCCAGCTTCATCGACTCTGGCTCCAGTTCACTTTACATTGAAATATTGTCACTCCTCTCTCTGTAACTGCTGCAGTGAGCCTCGTCATTTTGGCCTTAAAATGTTCGTATTAACCCGCTCTACATGATCTTGGTGCTTTTATTTCACTATTTTGTCTGTGAATCAAGATATGAACATTTATAACAGACAAATCAGGCGCCTTCTTTTACCTGAGGTCGCTCCCGCCAGCGTTTGCAACAGGTTTGATTGACAGCGTTGCTAAGCGCCCGCTCCCTGCTAAATCAGCAGTGAGGGCGGGAAGGGGCGTTGCCTTCAACAGCCTCGCTCCGGATTGGCTCTCTGGTTGCTATGATACTTGCGTTCTGAAGTCCAAATGTGGAACTCGGCTCCAAATTGGCCCCTATAACTGCTCTAGCCTCGATGAGCTTCATTTGACTGGAGCCGAACGCTGTGGGTGACGCCACTTAGTCCACTTCTTTCTACAGTCTATGTTTGAAATAGGCTTTGTTTTTCTCCTTTCTCAATGCCTTCGCGTCAATTTGGTTTTGTTCCTAGTTTATGTTGTTTAATTCAACCAAGGACCAGTGCCCATAACCCCAAACAAGCGAACATGGAATATATAAAACATCTGTATCTCTGACCATACTCTCTCAGAAGTGATATAACATGTCACTGGAGACAGACATCTCTTCATTGTGCTCTATGGTGGTGGTCATTGTGAGAGAGGAAGCAGAGGCAGAGTGATTACTTTTAGTGGCTAAAGTCGCTCTTATGCAACATCTCATTAAGCTGCAATGGAAATGAATCATGCGGAGCTATAAACATCTTAGGCTTGTGTAGATTAAAGGCAGATTATCATAACAGTCTGGCCTTGGTGCGCGCTGAGGACACTTCCACTGTACTGTTAAAGTGACACTTGTTTGTGTGTGAACGGTTTATGGATCACATTTGCGCAATTAATCTGGGTCAGGGGTTAGTTTTAACATTAAATATCTTTCATTTATCCATCATGCTAGCTGCTGGCGGCAGGACTTTAGCCACTAGATTAATAATACAACTCAATCTTGGACAAAAGAATCAACTTAAATCTTTCATTTTTTAAAACAGTAAATCAGCAGCAAAGATACAGATTCATGAGATGAGGCATAACGTGAACCCAACATAAGCTGCGTCACCGTACTGTACACCGCAGAATAATGTGGAATTCTAGATTAAAAGACCAGAAATATAGGTCAAGGTCAAATGTATTTATATAACATGTTTACAGCATCCAGTGTAGCCCTGGTTGCACAAAAGAACCATAAAAGCAAACACAGCACATTGTAATTGGGTTATAAACGTAAAAATAACACACACACACACACATGTTGGGTTTCCATGCTTCTTGGGGACATCACATTGACTTACAATCATGTCCTGGACACTGATTCTAGCCTTAACCACAGTCACTATTTGCCTAACCTCCTAACCTTAACCTATTTGAACCCATATCTAAACTTCAACTCATGTTATTGACCTAATAATGAAGGATTTAGGTTAAGGGGACATTAGTTTTGTCCCATAATAGAGGCAGGAACATATGATATGATATATAATCCATCCAATGTGATAAATACCCACCCACACACATGCACTCAAACACAAAATAAAATGTTATATTGCTAAAGCTCATTTATTTAACACTACATTTGTGGAAATGTATGTATGATTTGATAAATCTAAAAGACAGTGAACGCCTGAACATGACTTGAGTGACACCACATCTGCAGTAAAGATTAAAGGTCCTATATCTGTTTTTTCCTCCATATATTGAGCAAAATTTCTCAGTGTTTAATGCAGTTTAAGACTAGACTAAAAACCCACCTCATCTCCCTGGCATTTAATACTAGCTAGACAGGATATCTTGGTGTTTTATTGGTGTTTTTATTGTTTTATTGTCTTTGCCTATGTGTTGTTTTATCTGTGTATTTGTTTCTTGTTGACTTTTGTGTCTGTTATCCCTCAGTCGTCCAGGTCTGATCCATAGTAAAAGCCAAAAGTATTTAAATGTGGTGACAGATTTAACTTTTGGCTTTTACTATGTTGACTTTTGTGTGAAGCACTTGGGGCGACTTAAGTTATATTTAAATGTGGTATATACATAAAATTGAATTGAATTAAAGATTTGTCTTGCCCCAGTACAGATATATTATATAAGCAGCTATTGAGGTAAAAATAAGTCCACTGTGTACTGTCTATATCTGATTATAAAGCATTTTATTGTCCGATAATCAGGAATGTATGTTATGTCATAAGTATGCTAGTTGTCGTTGGCTTTACCGTTACAGAAAAACTCCGCACAGGTCTCTGGGAGTTGTGAAACGTGCTCATAAACTCATCGTGGTGAGTAATTAGGATGCTCTGAATGCATAAAGTAAATGAGGAATAACCTCGGGCCGCTGCAAACCGTTTAAAATGAACTAGTTCTGTTTTTCACGTTTACAAGACAGTTAAAATCAGGTACAGCGCCTTTAATTGCGACATCAGTTCTATTATGCCAGTTCTGTTGTGCCAGTTCCCTAACATCTCTGTGTGTTAGCCTCAGTGAGCACGTGCGCTGGCAGCCCACAGGTGTTGCCAGGTTACCCATGAGCCCTGAGCAGGATGTTGTGATGTTGTGTTGCAGAGCGCTCGGTGCCGGCAGACAGGGGCCTCTCGTCCGAGCCCGAGGCCGAGCTGGGCCAGATGGAGTACCAGCTGCTCAAGTTCTTCACCCTGCTGTGAGTAGAGCCGACACGCACGCCACGCCGGCTCAAAGGCACAAAGGCACAGCACACAGGCAGCACACAGGAGGCATTATACAGCTGACTCGCTCACTGAAATGCCACAGGAAGGAGGGAGAAGAAGGACAGCGCACTATTTTGGGAGCGGGTATTTTTAGCCTTTTTCCGCTTAATTAGGAGGATTTATCAGACGTGGCATCAGAGGCTTTGTCCCTGCAGGTCGCGCCCTAGCTCCATAGGTCACTCAGCTCTCCGGCCACGACTCGTAATAACATGAATCACGAAGTCCAGTTTGAGTCTTGGTTATGGGGGCGTGCATCTGTAAAACCATGTCACCAACAGGATTACAGAGCTCGGGGCACTTACTCATTGAAACGGGCAATGTAACAATACAGAGCCTTATTGTGATCTGACCCTGTGGTGATGTGGTGGTGTCTCTGGAGAGTAGGGTCATATTACGATTCACACACACCCATCCACGTGGCACGGCGGCTGAGAGGCTAGCACTCACACTTTATAGCGAGAAGATTACAGGTTTGGTTCCAGAGCTGCCCGGGTCTTTCTCTGTGGAGTTTGCGTGTTCTCCCACCGTAGGTAAAATCCTCCAGCCAGGGTCGTCGTAGTCCTGACCAAGACTAGCAACGAGATAACGGAGATTGGTCCCTGAGCGCTGTATTGCGTCACCCACAGCTGCTGATGAAGTGGTCCAGCGGGATTGAAGGATGGGTCAAATGCAGAGGACAGATTTGCCTCCAGGGACAATAAAGTGCAACCTTTACCCCCTCCTTCTATTGGCCAGTTTCGGTCCTGCTCTGACTCTGATTGACTCCTCTTTGAGCGATGCACCAACCTACACAACTCACTGGTTGAAAGTTAAGATTAAGGGATACTTCAGTGATCCTCATAAGATTTGTCCTCTGCATTTGACCCATCCTTCCACGACCTGTCAGGAGGTCTACAGGGACCCATCTCCAGATCTTGAGCTAGGCTTGGTCCGGACTACCTTGCCGTAAATGGAATGTAAACCCACCCAAACACAGGGAGAACATGCAAACTCCACAAAGAATGACCCCACCCGGCCCAGGAGTTAAAGTATATATGCCAGGTTTTCATGTTTTTGTCATCATATCCCTTGTTTACATTATGGTTGCTGGGTAACAGGAATTATCTCTACATATGTCATAAATTGCAAACACCAAAACTAAAAAACTAGAAAAAAATAGGCAAGTTATTTTGTAAAATCTTAAATATACTTCAATATACTTACCTTTAGAATGATCTGTGTCAGAACAAGTATAAGACACATAGACTAGTACACGCAGCGACATTCCCCCAACTATTGATCGCCCATCCATCTGTGATATAAATAAACCCTAACCGGAGTGTCTTGTAGCGGCAGGGGTTGTGACTGTGGGGGGCGCTCACACTGACCTTCACCCTCTGAGCCAGTGGTCCATCCATCTCACTTTATGTTCCACTCATGTCAGTCTGCTGCTGACCTCTGACCTCTGGCCTCTGCTCACGTGACATACACATTACTGTCTGTATAAGCCGCTGCACCGTTTGGCTGTGGACATTATTGACTGGTGTCCTTGTCCAAAACCGTTCTGCACAGAGTAGAGTCCAGTCTGCGAACCTTATTCTAAAGGGCCCATATTACGTTATTTTCTGATCTATGTTATAATGTTGTTTCCTCATTAAAAACATACTCGGAGTTGTGTTTTGTTTCATCCACACACATTTAACGCGCAAACCCTCCATATTTAGGCTGTGTTCTTCTCTCAAACAGAAAACACTCTGTTCCACCATGTGATGTCATGTGGTAATACAGGAAGTGCTCCACTGTGTTTTAAATGCTGTACACCATCACTAGTTCATTTGGATGATTTCAGCCCTGGACGTGCCGATCTCTACTGAACAAAAGGTAAAAGGTAGATGCTAACTTGAAAACTACTACTATATGACATCACAAGGTGGAACAGAATGCTAACTTAAAACTACTACTATATGACATCACAAGGTGGAACAGAGCATTTTGAGCTTTGGAGATGTAGTCAGATACAAATAATAAAGGGTTACTCAAACATGTGTGAATGAAATAAAACACAACTCCAGGTATGTTTTTGAGGAGGTAACAACATTATAACATGGTTTAAAGCTCACGACAGTCAGACCTTTGCTATTAATGTGATTTCTTGTAATTAGCAATTATTCAATAGTGTTGAATCCAGCATTGTGTTAAATGCAGTGGTGTAAAAAGTACTGAAAATGTGTACTCAAGTAAAAGTAGTTACGTGGTTAATAATGTTTTATTGTTGTGTGTGTGTGTATGAAACAGTTTTGTGGATCTGTAAAATGATTTTTGTGTGTACATTTTGAGCAGTTCACATTATTTAGTATTTCATATTGATAATTTAATGGCTCTCTTATTTTTATGCTTGACTACACTTACATCATCCATACATCACAAATTTACGCACACAACTACCTGAAGTCACAGACAAATTTTAAAAAATTGGATACGACTAATTATGTCACAGACAAATCAAAATATTACACTTGACTACATAAAGTCAAGCACAATGTCTTTTGTACATGTGTAAATACTTTTGAGTAGATTTTCTTCCCACATTTAGTCATAGTTTTAGTCTTCGGAGAATTGTGGGAAGGAGACTTGCCTGAAGGATAGTCCGCTGTCTCCCTCTTGTGTTCAGCGCTGGTATTGCATGTTATAGTGACCGTGCTTTGTGTTTTAGGATCATTCTGCTCATCCTGTCGTCCTGTTACCTGGCCTTCAGAGTGTGCAGTCTGGAGCAGCAGCTATCCTTCCTCAGCAACCCCAGCCTGCCCCTCAGAGACAGGTAAGGGCTTCCTCACCACCCCAACCTGCCCCTCAGAGACAGGTAAGGGCTTCCTCACAGAATCAGAAGACTTTGATTGCCATTGTCAGTGAACACAACTCACAAACTAGGAACTTTCTTCGGTGATAAAGTGCGACATAAAACACTGAATAATAATAATGTAAAAAAAGGAGAAATATAGCTATTATAAATACAATAAGGACAAGCATAAAGTTAAAAATAGATATGCTTAAAGAATCAGAAGACTTTGATTGCCATTGTCAGTGAACACAACTCACAAACTAGGAACTTTCTTCGGTGATAAAGTGCGACATAAAACACTGAATAATAATAATGTAAAAAAAGGAGAAATATAGCTATTATAAATACAATAAGGACAAGCATAAAGTTAAAAATAGATATGCTTAAATAAAATAGTCATAGAGGTAGAGATATACAACACAACAACATCAGAACAACACCAACCCCAACCTGCTCCTCAGAGACAGGTAAGGGCTTCTTCACCAACCCCAACCTACCCCTAAGTCTTCCTCATTTTACAGTTAGATGTCTGGGGCAATTTCACAATATTTGCTTTTGGTAAAACATACTGCTAAATGTAGGAATGTGCAATGTATTGGCTCCTATATCAGATTTTTTGGTCCAGTAGTGATAGTTTAGCTGATATTTGGCACAAACATGTTTTATGTGCTGCCCCATTGTGTCCTTGTGTGTCCTCAGATTTGTCTTTTTGCACAGAGAGATTAAAAATGGACTTAAAACTCAAATTGCTTTACTATAACTTAGCATAAATTAATCAGCCTGGCTATGCTTTATATTGATTATCGGCCACAGTACAAAGACAAAAAAATCCATATTGAATCATCCCTAGTTAAATTAATAAATATATAATCAAAAGCATTAAGTGTAATATTTACTTTGCTCACTCCACTCACTTATGTAATTAGACTTACTAGACTAAACTAGACTTTATATTCTATTTCATTTTCTTTTAAAAGTTGCTTAGATCCAGTGGAGCTCAACAGTGACCGCAAGCCCCTGGTTCCAGAAGTAAAATTTCCATTCATTTTTGTCATAGACTTTCAGTATATTAAAAGTTTGAAAGCTCAGGGTTAATCAGCTCTGTGGTAGCTAATGACCACAAGACCTGTCGTTTTATTTCAAATCTGCTTCTGAAACTTTTTAAACCACCAAGTTATTAAAGCACTTTGCTGAATCTTGCGTTTTAAATGTGCTTTTTGGACTTAAAACACCCACTTTATGGATATTAGTTAGCACGTAGCTGGTTAGCCTCTGCAATGCCTTTGAACTCTTAATATTTGAATTTTTCGAAAAGTCCATGGGAAAAATTAACGGGATTAACCAGAACGGACTTCAAAGTGGGCGGAACTGTTGAGCTCCATAGGTTGTGTTCACGTTCTAGTATTTGATGATGTCATAATATCAGATGGAGGGCAGGGGCCTGTATAACTCTATGGGAGATTTAAAGTTTTTGAAATAAATATTCAAACTTATGATCCGCAAATGTTGATCCTTATCATTAGATATATTGACCATAAACCAGGTCCACAAATCTGCAATCTGACCACAAATTCCACCATCGAATTCCGACCTGTCTCCTGCTCAGTTTAAACTATAGGGATTCTACAGTGCTGTGATTTGACGTGACCTCATGCAGCCAACTGTGTTTCCAGATGCAGTTTCTGAATAGTTGTTTCACCGACTATTGGTGTTTTTACCCCCGTCTTTCTGTCCCCCTCTGGCGTAGGTAACCATGGCTGTCCCTCTCCACCCTGAGCTGCCCAGACTCAGCCCTGAGCAGCCTGAGCCACACGAGACCAGGGACCTCCTCCATCTCCTCCACCTCCTCCAGGCTTCTCCAGGCATCACTGATCACTTGACTATGCAAACAGACTGAGTGTGGATGCTAGATTATGAATGTGAGACATAGCTAACCTTTGCATTACTCGATGTAGTCAGGAGTTACTGTGTATGTGTTCCATATGTTTTCTTGTACATTAACTTAAAGGTCCTATATTACACAAAATTGACTCTTGTGAACTTTAAGCCAAGTTATTCTGTTGTAACCTCATCAAAAACATACCTGTGTGAATGTTATTATTAGTCTGTCTACATCTCCAAAGCTCAGAATGCTCTGTTCCACCTTGTGATGTCATGAAGCGGTAGTTTTGAAGTCAACAGCTACATTTTACCTTTAGTTCAGTAGAGATGGGAAATTCCAGGGCTGAAATTATCCAAATGAAATGAAATAAAAACACAGTGGAGCATTTCCTGTATTATCACATGACATCACAAGGTAGAATAGAGTGTTTTCTGAGAAGAACTCAGCCTAAATATGCAGGGTTTGTGTGTTAAACGTGTGTGAATGAATCAAAACACAACTCCAGGTCTGTTTGTGATGAGGAAACATCATTGTAACATAGATCAGAAAATACCGTAATATGGGTCCTCTAAGGTGATTTTATGAAGAATCCAGGATCATGTGAAGATTTACTTGAAAAGACAGATCTCAGAAAGAAGGCTGAAAATGAAGCAATGCACTTTTCCAAAAAATGTGATATTATTCAAATGTATGTAAATGTTTTAGATATATTTTGGTACTTTATTTTGAAGGAAGACACTTGACGACATGCGAGTGTTGGAGTTACTATTGCGTATGGTGTCCTTATGCATTTGGTATAATGTCCTTGAAATGATCGTATGATGCATATGGTATTAGTCCTACTAACTCAGTGTTTAGTTTTATGCGTTTGTTTATTAAAGTCACCAAAGACTTTCAACTAGGCCTGTCACAATAGCAAATGTTGAAAGAGGATATATTTTGACAGAAAATGTAACACCTGTACTATGGTTTTAGCTCTGCAGGCTGCACAGTGATAATCCCACTACAAGATCCCAGTATTGATACTTTGCGGTGACATCACACTGGGGGGTACTTCGTGTGTGTCTATGGAAAAATGTTCAGCAGTTACCATGGACACACAATACACACAATAGCGAACGCAGCCTGATACGTTTTTAGAAAAAGAATACTAAATGGATTTAAACAACTCGTCTGCGTAGTCCCTCAGTCGTCCAGGTCCGATCCACGGCAAAAGATGAAGTCTAAATCTGTCAACTGGACAAATCGTTGTAGGAGTGAAGACGTTTCGCTGCTCATCCAAGCCGCTACTTCAGTTCTGAACTGAACTTAAACAACACGTTTCATGGGCCTGTTTAGGTGAGAGTGACTAACTGAAAAACTGTTTGCTAATGGTAACTAGCTTGTGACTGTAATGTTATTTGAGGGGGACTTGTTCTTTCAGGTCAGATTGTGTTAAATCAAAGCTCAGATTAACGTCTAACTTGAGTGTCTGACTGAGCTTCAGACGGAGCAGTTTCTCTCGTTAGCTTCACGCCCAGGAAAGTTGACGGCATCGGCTGCAAAGTATCAACTGTTGGTTTTCAGATTCTATAATGTGATGATGTCATACTCTCAGATGGGGGGCTAGAGCCAGATTTCCCTGTTAATTACATTGTAATTTGCCATGAAATATCCAAAATGTTGTAATGATTGTGACAGGTCTACTCTGATACATGATGTCAGTGTGCAGGTTACTTTAAGTGCAGATATGAGATGTAACTACTTTATCGTACTATAACTATACATGGCTTTGTAAATAAGACTAAACCCTGCCATAATTATCGGGTTTTGGTTGGGCTAAAGGAGGCGGCCATCTTGTCCTGATGTTATAATAATAATAAATGCATTGGATTTATATAGTGCTTTTTTGGTCACTCAAAGACACTTTACAGAGCATTATTCATTCACTCCATACTTGGTGGTGGGACAGACTGACAGAAGCAAGGCTGCCATTCCGTGCCTTCGGGCCCTTCATTGCTAAAACGTAGTTAACATCATTATATTGAAGATTTAAAAAAAAAAAAAAAAAGTCTTTGCCCATTTTTTTCCAGTCTATATCTGTATAATTTTGGTGAAGTTTATAATTTTACTTCCTGGTTGGACACGGACAGCAGATATGACATAGACCTACGTAAAGACGTGGGCACAGTAGCCAAAAATTGTACTCAAGTAGTAACATTTATACTTCCAAACTCAAGTAGAAGTACAAAGTGGTGGTCCAAGAAATTACTCGAGCAAGAGTAAAAAAGAATTTGGGAAAACTACTACTCAAGTAAGAGTAATTTAAAGAGTAAGTGTAACATCTGATTTATAATTTGAAGGACCAAACAGTAAATAATGCACAGAATGTGGTATTTTCACAAATGAGACAAACTAAATCATATCTGAAGAAGTGCTACAAGAAACACAAATGTTCAAATCATTTCATATTGTCGACATAAAGCTTTTGTCACTTGTAGATTTACTCACAGTGGGAAGAGGAACCAAAACTTTAGTAAGAGTACTGTTATTTTAATTGCTCAAGTAGGAGTAAAATATGCTGCTAGAAAAGTACTCTGAAAAGTACACTTTCTTTAAAAAAGTAAATAGTAGACTAATACAAATACATGACAGCAGCTTTATTTTGTTGAATCCTGAAAAATGCCTTCTTTGTGCGTAAATTGTCCCTGCATTCTTCAGAGAAAAATGTTCCGTGTTGATGACAAACGCAGAGGTATTCTGTTTTAGAGTTCATCGCTACTTTCTGTATTTTCGTACTTTTCTTTTCAAGTTTTCTTCCACAAAATAGTGCAGTGGCCCTTTAAGTTTTCAGAACGAACACATTAACACGATGTAGCTGATAAAATGTCGTGTGCTGTAGGTAATAATTTCCTCTTTGTGGAATGATTTGTGCACAGCCTGGTTCATGCTGGTTGTAAGTCCACTTTGTAACACTAGAGGGAGCGCTCAGACACCACATGAGGCTTGTTGGTACAAAGACAAGTGACAAGGCATTTTATTAGTTTAAAAGTCACAAGATGAGAAAGTTGTGCAGTTAGGCTAAATATTTTAACGACACTCGAATCAATGGGACGTGAAGCAGGAAGAAGAAAGGCTGATTATAATCTATACAATACATACTAGGTTTAAATTTAAATAAATGTCTTGTCTTTGCTAGTGGTGCTTAGTTTTTCACTATACGGGCCTGTGCTTCTGAAAGCCACAGGGAAGAAGAATAAATAGCAAATGGTCAAATTTTTATCTAACACTTTTGGACCTTCAAGGCTCTCAAAGTGCTTTACATCAAGGAACCACCCATTCACTCACCAGTGTATGTAGACACTGATACAACAGCAGCATTCATCTGTGGGAGCTGGAATTGCACCACCAACCTGTGGGTCTGCGGATCTGACCACTCTACCTATGATGTTTATATCGGGAGCGGGATTCGAACCAAGTTACTGAATAACCAATATTTCAGCTGTTTGTAAGAGCACTCATGATTTATAACAAGTAACAATCACTATTTGGCAAAAATAGACCACTTCTTAAAGATACAGTCAGGGCCAGCCCAGCGGCCACCAGAGGGCCCCCAAGAGCCCAGACATTTATATTGAAAATAATATAATATGTAAAGTTTTATTAGAAACAGGACTGGTGTGTTCATAGCAGCCTAAATATCCCCCTTAAACAATTACATTTTTTTTTAATCTATAGTAGCAAAATATGTGCTACTGCCTACATTTGTTTTTGAGCCAGGCGGCCTACAAACTTGGCTCAGTTACACCAGGTCTGTCAGGAGGAATGGGCTAAAATGTCTGCCAACTATTATGAGAAGTGTGCGGAAGGACGTCCAAAACATCTGACCCCAGTCATACAGTTTAAAGACAATTGTACCAAATACTAATGAAATGTATGTAAACTTTTTACCTCTGAAGAAAGTCATGAAAAATTGTTTAAAAAAAATCTTTCTCTCATTATTCTGGCATTTAGCAAATAGAAATAATTTTGGTCATCCTAATAGACCTAAAACAGGAAAAGTTTAGTCTGATTTCATGTCAGACAGTGAGAAAAAAAGCATATGTGTCTTTTTATATAGTGTATGTGTGTAACTTCTGGTTTCAACTGTAAATACAAATACAATTGGTCGAGGTGATGGGAGCATAGTCATAATGTTGTCAAATGTGAATCACCAGTAGCTGAGTCAGAGTACGTCCACTGCAGGGGCCCGTGTGACAAATTCAGCTTAGGGCCCCCTGAAAGCTAGGGCCGGCCCTGGGTACAGTATGTAACTTTCTGAAGGTGGCACATCACCTGCATGATTACGCAGAAATAAAAAGTTGAAACCATACTTCGGAACATTCTCCACGGAGATAGATAAGCTTTATGTCATACTGTGGGACATTATAGGGAAAGGAACAACATTTCCATGGAAACAAGCAGCATGAGACCCTCCTCCAGGCCAAATCAGAGCTAAGTTTGTGGAGATGCAAGCCCACTCACAGTAAGGACACGTTTTTTCTATGTTTTTAGTGCAATAAAAACATCCAAAAACATCCAAAAAAGTTACCTACTATGGCTTTAAGTTTTTCCAATGAATAGACCATAGAGATGTGAACTGGTAAATCATATCTGAAGGCAAGGTATAAGAAACGTCTATCTTCAAATCACGTAGGCCTACAGTTCTTAACCTAAGAAGTGGAGATGTTATTGCCTTTCCTGGAATGTTCCATAGTGTGGCATTAAAATTACAGTTGGCATATATATTTTTACATTTATTAAATTACAGGTCTTATGTTATTTAAAGGTCTTATATTACACAAAGCCATGTTATAATGTTGCTACCTCCGCAAAAACATACCCAGAGTTGTGTTTTGTTTTATTCACACGTGTTTGAATAATCCTGCATTATTAGCCTGTCTACATCTCCAAAGCTCAAAATGCTCTGTTCCACCTTGTGATGTCATATAGTAGTAGTTTTCAAGTTAACAGCTACTTTTACCTTTAGTTCAGTAGAGATTGGCAATTCTAGGGCTGAAATTATCCAAATGATTCTAATGAAGGTGTATGGAGTTTAAAAACACAGTGGAGCATTTCCTGTACTACCGCATGACATCACAAGGTGGAACAGAGTGTTTTCTCAGCCTAAATACGCGTGATGTGTGTTTTAGATGTGTGAATGAAACAAAACACAACTCCAGGTCTGTTTCTGATGAGGAAACAACATTATAACATAGATCAGAAAACAGCGTAATACGAGTTGGAAAAAAAACATGCATTCTCAATGTAAGCAGGGCCGCCTCTGCACAGATCTGACCTATAACTTGGCCAGGTGCCATCCCAGCGCATGTGATCGCTGACCGCAGACACGCCCCCGCCCGTAGCGTTCACAAACCCGTCGGATAACTGCCTATTTTTACACCGTCTCCTTCCACACCATCGTAGACTGAGAGTTCACACCCAGTCTGCAGTCATTCATAAAGGCTTGGTCTGATTGTGCAAAGCAAACTCGCCGCACTCTGCAGTAGTTTAGGTTAGGCTCACGCAAATGTCACGTACACAGACGAGTTACACGGTAGATGTGTGTTTAGGAAACCCACACATGGAAGACTCAGAGTAGTGCCGCTGGCTGATCTGACAGAAAGACGTCTCCCGTTGGTTTCACTCCAATGGATCGATCACGTCTTATTAAAGCTGTGTGTTTCTGTGGAAATAGAAAGAAGAATGTTCCGAAGTGTGGTTTTAACTAAGAGATAAGGACAGACATCTCATAGAAAGGATGCAAGTTTTTCAATATCCATCATGAAATAAACATGCTTTTTTCTTGTCTATATTTTGGTTAAAAGTTCCATAGCGTGGCTTTAAAACAAATAAAATGGCTTTCACTGTTAATGAGCACAAACAAGACCGAGTTAGTCTGAGTCATTACCATTTAAAGGTGCACTGTGTAACTTTTCTCACGGAGGGTTTGCCGCGTGCTCGTCTCCACTGAGATCTAATTGTTTTGCCTATACGGTCTATAGTACGGCATTAAACTTATACTATCTCCATGGAGACGAGCAGCTGACGCTACCGGGCCAAGTTCCATGTCTGATCTGTGGGGCGGGGACCCTGCTCACGGTCAGGAGGTGTGTTTTCAAGCTGTTTTTTGGCAATTAATAGAATAGACGTAAGATGTGCGTTTAATGCCATGCAGTGGAAAATTCCAGGCAAAGCGATAACATCTCCATGGAGACAAGCAGGCAGCAGACCCTCCACCGGGAAAGTTACTTAACACAAAAAAATAGTCAGATTTCTTCCCTAAGAGTCTTGCGTCTGCTCCAAACCACATGTTTTTCCTGACAGAGGACTGGCTGTAGATCTCTCCATTAAAAAGACAAAAGCAAGTGATTGACGATATGAAATGACTTCATCTTGATGTGGATTCAAACTCAACAGATCCCACAGCTCTGCCTGACACGATTCAGCAGATTAGAACTAAAGCAGCCATGTGTACACCCCCCGTACTGGAGGCAGAGGCCGGAGCGCGGACTCCAGTTAAATGAAGCATACCTTTTCTATTTCCCCCTCTTTCTCTCCTCTCTCTCTCTTCTATCTCTGCCTCTCTCTTTCTCCTCTCTCTTTCCTCTAACTCTCTCCTCTCTCAGTTCCATCTCTATATATCTCTCTTTCTCCTCTCTCTTTCCTCTCCCTCTCTCTCCTCTCTCTCTTCCTTTCCTCTTTCATTCTCTCTCTTCCCTCTCTCCCCTCTCTCTCCTCCCTCTCTCCCTTTCCTCTTTAATTCTCTCTCCTCCCTCTCTGTCTCCTCCCTCTCTTTCCTCTCTCTCCTCCCTCTCTTTCTCCTCTCTTGTTCCTCTCACTCTTTCTCCTCTCTCTGTTCTATCTTTATCTCTCTCTCTTTCTCCTCTTTCTTTCCTCTCACTCACTCTCCTTTCTTTCCTACCTCTGTCTCTCTCTATCTTCTCTCTCCTCCTTCTCCCTAATTCCCCTCTCTCTTTCCTTTCTCTCTCACTTTCTCTTTCCTCTCTCCCTCTCTGTCCTCTCTCTGCCCTCACTCTCCCTCCTCTCTCTGTCTGTTCTATTTCTATGTCTCTCTCTTTCTCCTCTCTCTTCCCTCTCTCTCATTCTCTCTCTCCTCCCTCTTTCCTTTTCCTCTCTCTCCTTCCTCTCTCTTCTCTCTCTTTCTTCCCTCTCCCTCCTCTCTCTCTCTCCTCTCTCTTTCTCTTCTCCATCTCTCTCCTCTCTCTTCTCTCGCTACTCCCTGTCTCTCCTCTCTCTCCTCCCTTTCTTGCCTCTCTCTTCCCTCTCCCTCCTCTCTTTCTCTCCTCACTCTCTTTCCTCTCTCTCTCCTCTCTCTCTGCTCCCTGTCTCTCCTCCATCTCTCTCTTTCTCTCTCTCCTCCCTCCCTCTCTTTCTCTCCCTCCTCTCTTTTTCTCCTCCCTCTCTTTCCTGTCTCTCCTCTCTCTCTCTGCTCTCTCTCCTCCCTCTCTCTCTCTCTCTTTCTCTCTCTCCTCCCTCCCTCTCTTTCTCTCCCTCCTCTCTTTTTCTCCTCCCTCTCTTTCCTGTCTCTCCTCTCTCTCTCTGCTCTCTCTCCTCCCTCTCTCTCTCTCTCTTTCTCTCTCTCCTCCCTCCCTCTCTTTCTCTCCCTCCTCTCTTTTTCTCCTCCCTCTCTTTCCTGTCTCTCCTCTCTCTCTTCTCCCTCTCTACTCCCTCTCTCTCCCCTCTCTCTCCTCTCTGTCTTCTCTCTCCTCCCCGTCTCTCCCCTCCTCTCTTTCTCCTCCAGCATCTGCGCCTCATCAGCTGTTTGGATTTCCTCCGAGCGATGACTGATTCAGTGCAGAGAGTTCTTCCCTCATGTTCGCTCTACTATTACGTCCGCAGTAGCGCATAGACGCCACACGGGCTCAGAGGACTTTCTACACCGGAAACGAGCTCTCAAGACTTGTAAATTACATAAACGGTCTATTTGGTCTATTTGTTCCACGTGATGTTCTTAAAAATGTCCTTCCATGACAAACACACCGTAGTGAGTGAGGGTGCGCGTGCAGAATGGCCTCAGCACCGGGATTATAAGAGCTGCCAAAAATCTGAAACCCCCCATTACCCGAGGCTTTGTCGGGCCCCGGATTATCCTTCTTATCTTCGAGTTTTCTCACTACACTGTTCACCATCATGTCACTTCAGATTTTAGAAAAAGAGAGGCGCGTGTTTGAATGTGGCGGGGCGCGGAGGGGCGGACTCAGAGACGTTGGATTTGGCATCGGAAACTGGAACAGAATTGGTGCCAACATTTCAACCCCTGAAAGCCAGCGCAACAAAGAAGTCTTGATTTCTTTGTAGGAAAATGATATATTGTCATGTTTTCTGTGTAAATCTCACTTTTTGTGCAATTCATGTGACGAGGACGAGGGACAGGGGCCTGAATGGAACTAAAACACAAAATCAACTGTGTATATGTTGTTTGAGTACCACTGTCTACTGTTCCTAGTCTTTTTTTGACCAGATTAATGCACATTTGCAGCTTTGTGGTCAAAAACAGTCAAAAACTGAGTGCGTGCTGCCCTCAGTGGCCCCTGCAGTTTCAAGTACTACGTGACATCGCACAGGACTGCAATCATTACAGCCAGGTGTTTCTGATTACAAAAAAAAAAAAAAAAAAACCCTTCCCAAAACCCCTGCCGGCAGGGCCAAACACCTGGCTGCAGGGGCGGAGTTTGAAGCGTGGATACCTGTTAGACCAACCGCGCTGTTCCTCATACCCCCAGACCCCGCCCCCCCTCCCCTTCAGTTCAGGTGTTTAGTCCCGCTTTAAAGAGCCACTTCCACGGCAGAGGTCGGAGTGTGTGTAAACTGTGCGTTCAGAGACGTGTGAATGAGTGAACGAGCCCACCCCTGGTCCCGCGTCTCTGGGGCAGTGACTTGAGGTGATCCTTAGCTCCGCGGCATGTACCAGGACAATAGTAAACCCCACAGCTGGTCCGACTGGTTCCTCCGGCTGCGTTACAGACTACTGCTAGAGTGCACAGAGCAGCACTCACTTTGGATAACTATATTTAGTATTGCAGTACCAATGTTATTAAGATATTTTAATATAGATTTTGGCCCAATAAGTTCAGTTAAATTAAAAAAAAAAAATGCAGAACTTCATTTACAAGTCAGATGAGTCCAAATAAAAACTTAAGAAAGACCAACCCAAGTCTTATGTAGAACTTAAAAATCATCATCATTAAATCATGAGGAACTGTGTGTTGTTGTTATGTATTTATTTTCATTTTTTCATTTTTTTCCACATATATCTCTAGTGCATGTGTACACTATAGTTACGATGCGCTGGACTGTTTTATTTCTGATGTGTAATTGATGCAAGACACAAAATACTAAAACGGGTTCCTAAGAACAAGATAAGACAATTGCAAACATTTTGTTCAGGATTTTTATTAAGAATTTGTTTCAGTAAAAGCATGATTCCGTGTTGTAACGCCATTGCATTCTTCAGGTGGCATCAGATCTTATCCCATCTCTGCTTGTGAAATTATGACAACGCGAAAACTACCACGACCATGTTACCAAGTGTCACCTCGGACTCGAACAGCAGTGGAAAGTGAGATAGTAATTGTGTAGTAATAGTATAGTAAGTAAATATTCTCTTGTACTTCATGTGTTTGGACATACTCCTGTACTTGCTCCTCTGCTGCACCCTGCCCACACTGAAAATAGACAGTACTGCTTCATATTTATTACGATACATCATGACATTTGATGAATTATTATCTTTTATTTAAAGGGCTCATATTACGCCATTTCCCGATTTATGTTATAATGTTGTTTCCTCATCACAAACAGACCAGGAGTTGTGTTTTGTTTCATTCGCACGTTTAACACACGAACCCTGCATATTTAGGCTGAGTTCTTCTCTCAAACAAAAAAAAACACTCTGAAAGCACTTCCACCTTGTGATGTCATGTGGTAATACGGGAAGTGCTCCACTGTGTTTTTTAACTCCACACGTCTTCACTAGAATCATCTGGATGATTTCACCTGTGAATTTGCCCACCTCTACTGAACTAATAATAAAAGGTAGGTGTTGACTTGAAAACTACAGCTTCGTGACATCACAAGGTGGAACAGAGCATTCTGAGCTTTGGAGATGTAGACAGACTAATAATGTTGGGAAACTCAAACACGTGTGAATGAAACAAAACACAACTCCAGGTATGTTTTTGAGGAGGTAACAGCATTAGAACATGGCTTAAAGCTCACAAGAGTCAATATTGTGTAATATAGGACCTTTAAGGCGCTGGCAAGGGTTCAGTTGTAATTCTAGTACCTTTTTTAAGCGGTAAGAGCTCAGTCTACATACTGTTCCTTTAAGAGTGCCAATAAAAGCACTATTTATGGCTTAATGATTGGTCTGATAATAAGACAGGACGATGAATTACAGTCTAAGTTGGCAAGGCCACTGTCAAATGTTATCGGCTTTTTAAATGCATTTAATTGGCAGCACATTGACAGGTGCTAAAAATAGTGCTGTCGTGATACTAAAATTTCAAACTCGAGGAATAGACTCGATACTCAGTACCGATTCCGATACCACGATGATAATAAAAAGCACTCTTTCTCTAGACAATAGAATGTGATTTTCAACGTTAAATTGTAGTACTTTCTTTTATATTACCATGTGGCTTATATCTGTCGTCCAGTAGGTTCCATAGTGGCCCATGGACGTAAACTAGTCTCTGCGTCTTATACTTGTTCTGATACAGCTCAAGATCATTCTAAAACTATTCAGGAAAGGTTCATTACTGTACCGTGAATGTGAGGGTTCCATAGTGGTCCATAGTCTATGTGTTTTATACTTGTTCTGACACAGCTCAACATGATTCTAAACCTATTCAGAGGTTAATTTCTGTCCTGTGAATGTGACCTTTTTAGTATCAAGACCTGCTCAAATGAGTATCTAGTTTCGATACTAGTTTTAGTACCGAAACTACTAAAATACTTTCGAAAACCCTAGTCAGAAGATCACGTGGCGTAACCTCCCCATATTTGAGAAAGACTACGACAGCCCCGTGTGCCAGTGCATTACAATAAACCACGAAGAACGTACTCTCAAAAACGTCCACATGCGTTTATTTCACGTGAGGCATTCAGCGTTACACACAGTCACACTCATCCTGGTATTTATGTCTGAACAGAACCGTGACCAAAGCTGGAGACCGGACCAGGAGCCCATGAAGTACATTCTCAGTCTGTCAGTCCGGTTCTTTTAGGGCGACCCTGAGCAGATCTGTGTAAACATGTCAACATTCACCCCAAACTCAACTCATGAGGAGAAAGACAGTCCTCTGTGACATTTGGGCTGTTCATGTGTACTTTAAATACTCATCAATACTCATGCTGGTGTCGGTTAAATACTGCACACTACCAGTCAAAAGTTTGGACACGCCTTCTCATTCAATCTTTTTTTCTCAAATATATGAAACAAGATTAATGCAGTAAAAAAAAAAAAAAGATGAACAATCCCCCCTCCTCCCTCAACACCCTTTACTTTGTCGACAGCGCTGCAAACCCTTGGCCTTCTATCAGTAACTTTCATTATGAAGACCCTATTTCACAAAGCTTGAATTAACCCCGAGTTTAATTCCTGACTCAGAGTTGTGTTAGATGAGAGAAATTGAAATAAAAATGTATGACAGTGGAAAATAAATTCACTTTATCAAGTTAAATGTGAATAATTAAACCCTGTTCCTATTTCTGTGAATGGGGAAGTGAACTGTCCAATCAGAGGTCTCCTTCTGGAGCGGACTCTGGTTAAACTTTAGAAGGATAAACCTGATCTGGACCAGGTTAGGTTCACAGAGAGAGTTACCATGGTGACTGACTCAGGGTTTAGGTTAACTCTCTCTGTGAAAATGAGAACTGCGTTGACTTCTTTTCAGGGTTAGCAAAGTTTGGACTAAACCTGCTTCTCGAAACAGGGCCAGTGTCTCCTGAAATGGTTTTCACTTTTAGTTTAACTTTTTTTATCTTAAACAAGTTTTGAGTCGTTTTGAGTTTATTTTTTGTTTACTACAGTCCATAAATGTCATTCATAGTTTTGATGCCTTCAGTGAGAATCTACAGCGTAAATAATCGAATAGAAAATAGAAATAAATAAAAAATATAGATGGAAAAAGTGTGTCCAAACTTTCGACTGGCAGTGTAAATGTGCATATACTATGAGGGATAACGTCACAATTGCTGTCAGAGGAATCCCTCGGGACTCATGAGCGTGTAGATCGACTTATATAGTGGAGTTATATAGAGACAGCTGTATAAGTGGATTTGTTAAATACATTAGGGATGTAACAATATCCCAATATCTCTCACGGTACGATATTTATTGCGATATTTAGTGGAAGCTAACAAAAAATGTAAATATGCTACTTCTTTCCCTTTGAAATGCCTTGACAAGCCTTTGGTTCTGTCATAAAAGTGCTTGATAAGAGTTATTTCTTGATGTAGTCTACACCGAAATGGAGCAAAAGATCATGGCCTATGTAGTTTTTAGCTGCTGCACCATAACAATGAAATTAAGCGAAGAGACTTGTAATTGGATATATTGCGACTGCCCACACATTATTGTAAGACTTTTGATGATACAATGTCACAATATTTCAGCTATTGTTACATCCCTAAAATACATCAGGTTTTGTGTGAACGGGTTTGCGCGTTGGCCACTGGTCGTCAGAAGTTACCGAAAGGCCAAACTGTGGATGAGTCGGCACCACTCGGCTCTCTTCCGGGTGATGTACGCGGGTGTAATGCTGGTCTCAGGGAGGCGTGGGCTGGCCTCGGCTCCAACGCGCTCGCACAAGGCCTCGCTGATACAGATGACGTACATGCCGCAGTCGTAGCTGTTCTGCTGCGAGGGGCACTGCTCCTCCACAAACACGGTCCTCCGCCCTGCGCCCACGAACGCCTCCAGCTTGTGAGCGATGCGGCGCGCGTGTCCCGAGTTGCTGCCGTTCTGAGAGTCGTAGTGGGCAAAGCGGTTGGAGCCGCGGTGGTACACCAGGAGGCTCCAGTGCGTGCCCCCTGCTGTTTGGTTGGAGTTATCGTTGACAGCCAGGAAGACCCATCTGCGAGAGGACAGTCCCAACGGCTCCAGGAACAGAGCCAGCTCCTCCGAACAGGAAGCACATTTGATGAACTGGGTCACCTCTGGGCTGATGAACGCGATGGACTCCTTCAGGTCTGTGAAGCGCTCCGCAGAGAAGTACTCAAAGGCAAAGCCGATGACCTGGTCGTTGAGCCAGTGGGGTCCCTCCAGTAGAGCCAAGTCTGAGCGCCGCAGCAGGCTGTCCTGAAAGCTCAGCACCACCGGGTCCATGCTCCCACGTCACCACGACAACGCCTGCACACAAAACACACGCTTACCACAGTATAATGCATGTCCTATCAATCCAATGGTCTTTTTTACTATTATTAGGGATGACAGGTAACGGTATCCTAATCTCAGTATGACAGTTTCACGATATGCATCTCATGGTATTTATTGCAATATTTTATGGAGACTAAAAAAACTGTGAACATGCTACTTTTTCCTTTTAAAATCCCTTGACAAGCCTTTGGTTTGTCATAATCCAAAGATTTAACCTTGGAGAACCCATGGGGTCAAATTTGGCCGCAGTTAATTGCTGCTACCCAAAATAAACAAACAAAAAAATACGTCAAATTTAACTTCAAAAGCCCAGAGTGCCATTTCTGGCCCCTGCATAGAGACACCTAGTGGATGAATACTGAACCAAAATGAGCCAGAGTGGTAGTGATTTTGGCCTTGTGTTCTTGTTTCCCTTGGCCAAAGTGTGTTTGTACATTTGAAATTCAGTTCTAACACGCAACAAATAAAGCAAAAAAGAACATTGTCTCATGTCTCATTGTATCTGTGCGGTTGACTGATTATTTTCCTAAATTTAAAATAGTTTGCATTGACAGTGTTTGTTATTGTGATTCTTTGAAATGATACGCCTAAAGCCCAATGGGTCAAATTTGGCCCTGATCCTAAATTAAGGAATAAAGGGTTAAAATTGAAAAAGTGGATATTTCAGTGTTCAGTGAATTTATAGCAGTAATTTAATGCATTGTTCATAATTTTCCAAAGAAGGAAAGGGTTCTTAGGTTCTCCAGGGTTAAGATTTAAAAGTGCTTACTAACAGTTATTTCTGTATATAGTCTGCATTGAAACGGAGCAAAGGATCGTGGTCTATGTAGTGCCCTCTGTTTTTTTTTTTTTTGCACCATAACAATGAATTTAAGCAAAGACTTGTAATTCGGTAGATTGTGATATTATTGTGAGACTTCTGACGATACGATATGACACGGTATTTCAGTTACTGTTACATCCCTAATTATTATCAAATGAATAAAAGAGAAAGAAATGTAAAATAAGGAGGGTGGAAAGGGGTTACATCTATTGTTCTGTAGTTCACGAAGTTCAGTAAATGACATGCTTAAAGTTTACCTGCCAGACAATTGATAGTTTGCAGCTGATGTCATCAACATTTTCTGGGGATGTGATGCTAACTAAGGGCACTACTCTGTCTGAAGCTCTATTAAAATCAATGAGTTTTGTTTTAACACAATATGAGCCGAAAGAGCTGATCTAGCAGGAACTACAACAGGTCAGCTGATTTGTGCTGTTAAACAAGTCCCTCTCAAATAACATTACAGTCACAAGCTAGCTAGCGTTAGCCAACAGTTTCAGTTAGTCCCCCTCACCTTTTTTTGCTGAAAATCAAACATCTAAACAGGACCATGAACACTTGTATTGATCACAGGCTCCTGAAAATATGTTTGTTAAATCCACTTTGTATTTTTATTTGAGTTTTCAGATAATCTTCAAACTTTTTTGGCTGCGTTTGCTAAAGTGTGCATTGTGTCACCATGGTAACTGCTGAACACTCTACCATAGAGACACATATAGAACACCCCCTGCATGATGTAACTGCAAAGTATCAGTACTGGCGTCTAATGCGTGCTATTTGTCCAACAGTGAAGTGGTCCTCTTCTATGTAAAGTCTACTGCAGAGTATTCCATTACTGCATTGCGTTTACTTCATCACTTTTGGCAACGGTCTGTAGCCTGCTCTATACTGGGTTCACACACACACACACACACACACACACACACACACACACACACACACACACACACACACACACACACACACAGCATGAGCAAATCACTGAAGCAGCGAACTCCAGACAATATGTGAACGTGTGTAACAATGTCAAACAGAGAAAAGCACGTTGTCATGCGCTAAACATACCTTACACAGGCGCATTCAGATGACAGGAGCTGGGAAAGTGCATGAGAAAAGCGGTGCCCTCATCGCAGCGCACACACACCAGACACTACCGTAAACTGCTGCTGCTTCTCCTGATATCTCACGAGGTTTAACCAATACTGCCACCTACTCATCTGGAGCGACTGGACAAGAAACAGTTTCCACAAGAAGCGCTACGCCACAGATATGGTGTTTGTTTGCGTAGCTACCCGGCAGTAAAAATAGCATTCAAGACTCGGAGGTGTAGGTTTGACAACTGACGGAAGAGATCACGGCGCCCTGACATCTACTATTATTACTTTGCGTTACTTACATTGTACGAATACTTGTCAGTGTGGAGGCGACGCGCGCGCACTTACAGAGGTGTACACCAGCCACACGCGGCGGGCAGGGTGTAATCACGCCTGAGTAATTGTGTGAAAATGCGGTGCGAGCAGTTGCTGGGTTGTTTACATGGTTCCAGTACTTCCGGGCTCTCTCTTACGTCGCCGTCGTGCCGTCCGTGCGTAGCCTGTCCCCGCCCATAAGCCCCGTGAACGCGCACACACCGCTGCCTGCGCGCTCCCCGGAGAGTGGCCGCACTGATTAGCAAGGCGAAGGAGGAGTGTTAGCGACCGTGACACCGAGCGAACGAACGAAAGAACGAACGGGCCACCGCGTTTTCTCCACACGGTACACGGCGCTCTGCTGCGGGACAATGCGCCGCGGTTACGCACGGATTACATTACCGGGAGCCCACGCGTACTGAGAGGGGGATGCATCGGGGAATTAAATAGAGAGACTGCATTTGTAGCCTACCACCGCTCCTCTAGCGCTGCCTGTCTGTCTGACTGCAACCGAGCCATCCTATTATAAAAAACGTTGCGGGTACAGATCGTCTCCTGTTCAGCGCGCACGTTTCAAGGTATGTCTTTAATTTTTGGTTCATATTTGGTAGCTTTTAGCGTGGCGGTGGTGGTCTTTCCCTCTACCCCACTGGGAAGGACAGCTCAGGGGTTTGAAGCAGCCAATAATGAACCTCTATTGCCTGGGCTAGAACGGGCAATTTTCCCTTGGATTTTACGGACGCATTTTGGAGCTGTTTTGCGCATCAGTTCTTTTACGCATCGCGGTCCAAAGCGGCTTGCTTCATTCTCCGCTGATGTCGTGGATTCTGTTGGAAACTTTGGCTTGCTGGCTGTTTCTATGTGACGTTTTAACGCAGCTTCGTTTGCTCCTCACTCAGGCCAGCAAAGCCATATGTGACAATCATGATTCACCCTAGTGGGATTCGTCTCTATTTAGTTGACTCTTAAATATTGTATGGAGGTATTACGTAAAGGCAGCAAGCAGGCAGTGTTGTGCTGAGTCGTGGGCTGCAGAGGGGAGAGGGGTGGGGTAAACGGTCCCATGTATTATTTAGTAGTGGAGGTCAGACGGTACGGCTAAAAAGAGCAGGAGCATTACGCATCAGCAGGACTAGGCTCTATGGACAGGGGAAGTTGCTGATTCATGGATGTCCCTGGCTGTCAGTGGAAATGGTTCACTTTGCAAAGCTAGATTAGCATTTTGTTATATACTTTGATTTGTTCTTGGTAATAGGCAGGACTACAATACTGCCAGGGGGATTCTAATATTAATTTTACCTGTACCATAACTACAACCTCCATGAAACCAAGGGTGTAGTAGTTGGTTAGAAAGTTGATTAAACCAGGTGGGTAGAGTAGAACAAATTTGTACAAAAGTAAGAGTAATGTTACTTCAAAATAATACAAGCAGAAGTACAAAGTAGCGGTCCAAGAAATTAGTCATGTAAGAGTAAAAAATTCTTTGGGAAAACGACCGCTCAAGTAAGAGTAACTTAAAAAGTAACTGTCTCATAATTTGAAGGCATTAAGACACAAAAATTAGACAAACTAAATCATATCTGAAGGAGCGGTGCAAGAAACACAAATGTTCAAATCATTTCATATTGTCGACATAAAGCTTTTGTCACTTGTAGAGTTACTCACAGTGGGAAGAGGAACCAAAACATTTTACCCAAGTAAGCGTACTGTTACTTCAATAAAAAATATTACTCAAGTAGGAGTAAAAGTATGCTGCTAGAAAAGTACTTTGAAAAGTACAATTTCTTTAAATGTAACGCAGTACTACCCGCCTCTGATTCTTGGCAATAGGACTTCTGATTCTGTTTGTATTGTTTATTACATTTTTATAGTTTGAATAAGTAGTCTAAATATTCAATAACTGGTCAACTTCCTTTTTTGACTCTGGGCAGAGAGTGATTCTTTATGGGAAGTATTGCAGTTACTGTTAAATTGATTTAAAATAAAAAAAAGCACAATTTTGAAATGCGCCATGACTAGTAATAATTTAGAAAAAGGAGAATCACATCATATTTTGGTACATTTAAGTTGGTAGTAGAGGTAAAGAGATGGTTTGTAGTGAGCAGGTTGTATCCATTATAGATATTCCACAGAGGGAATATTTTGAGCCTTTGTAGAGCACATTTATATAATTGTGGTCATTCAAATTGTGAATAAACATTTATGAATGAACAATATTCAAACAAAGTGTCTAAATAAATGGACTGTATTATTTAAAGGGTCTGTATTAAACTATTTTATGTTATAATGTTGTTTCCTCATCAAAAACATAACTGAAGTTTTGTTTTGTGTTAATGGCAATAAAACACTTTAAATGCAAGATATAACTGTTTATACCATAGTCTAGTCTGGAATATTTCAAGCAAAGCAATATTATTTTCATGAGACAAGACATAGTGCACCTTTAAAATGAGAACCTTCATGATAAAACATGACACAGCTGATCCTTCAGCCACTTACAGCCTACAGCTGAATGTTCAATGTGATTTTTTTCATAACTTAGGAGAACTGTTCATTCATTTCATGTAGGTTCACAGTCTAAAGCATGTGTTCTCCTGCTCTGCCTACTGTTCTGTCCCTCTGTTTCCTTCTCAGTCTAATAACCAATGCTTCAGTTCAAGTAGCCTAAATATGGGTCTAATTTTTAGTCCTATCGCAGACAGAAAACATGAATGAAACAACCCAAAAATGCTGCCATTATCGATCGTAAATTAGGCTTGCGATAAATAATCAGCTGTATTTAACATCACAAACGAGTACAAAATTTCACCTTTTCTATTTAAATGATCCCTAAATGTATCGAAACTAAATAAAAACTAAATCTGCTCTAACTGGCCGAGGTCAGGCCCAGTGTCCCTGCTTTCTCCTCTGTCCACCATACTGACTGTGAGCACTGCAGCCCTCCGCTCCTCCCTCTGCTTTGGCTCTGAGCGCGGCAAAGAGAACGACTCACGGAGCTGCAGCTCATATAGTTTACTTTAAAGAGGGAGTTTCATGACAGTGCGCACTGTTGGCAAATACATAAGACAGACAGGGGAACTGCAGCACAGGCAATGACAGATTTCATGTTGTGACGCGCAGGCTGGCTATGAAAAGTGGAGGGGACCATATCGCTCCTTTTCAAAAGTTGGGGGGACGTAATGAGTGGGTGCAACGCCCATGTATCAAGCGCTCCGCTGTGTTTTTAAACTCCATGCACCTTCACTAAAATCACTTGGATAATTTCAGCCCTGGAATTTCCATCTCTATTAAACAAAAGATAAAAGGTAGCTGTTAACTTGAAAACTACCATGCCATGACATCAAAAGGTAGCTTTAACTTGAAAACTACCATGCCATGACATCACAAGGTGGAAAAGGGCATTTTGAGCATTGAAGATGTAGACAGATAATAAAGTAGTAATAAAAGGTTCCTCAAACACGTGTGAATGAAACAAAACACGACACCAGATATGTTTTTGATGAGGTAACAACATTCTAACATGGCATAAAGCTCACAAGTCAAAATCCGTCTGTATTTGGTGGTTTCCTCCTGTACTGCAAAGGCACTACCTCCCCTCTCTGTAGCAGTGCTGCGTTCCCGGGCCTGCGCTCTCTCTCTCTCTCTCTCTCTCAGATGTGCACAGGTGATGAGGGTAAAGTGGGCCCGTCCCGTTGGAATGTGGGCCCTGAGAAGAGCCAGCTGCCCCAGACATCTGACACCCTACAGGCCTGCCCTCCTCTGTGTGCTGCTCCCAAAAGATGCACGGCCCCCCTCTCCCTTTGAGCTCCATTCACACTATTACACTCACTATAGTACATCCCCTGAAAGACAAGTTACACACAAGTTTCCATAGTCATGCGTAAAACCGTCAACTAGGGCTGCATAATAGAAAAAATAAAATAAAGTTTTTATTTATTTATTCTAGGGTTGTCGAAAGTATCAAAAACAGATACTAACTGGTAGAAAAACTAGCATTTGAGCAAGTATGAATACTAAAAAAAGTCACATTCACAGGGCCTGGGTCGTCCTGGTTCAGTCCTGGTTTTAGTCCTGGTCCTGGTTTGGTCCTGGTTTAGTCCTGGTTCGGTCCTGGTTCGTGGCTCTCCTTGAGGTTTCTCTTTTTTCCCCATTTCCTGCATAACCTAACCCGGCTCATGCCAGATTGATGTGTGTGTCACTCTGAATTGAGTTCTACACATGATCAATCTGGGATGGCTCTCGCTGAAAGTGATTGGAAAATGCAGAAAGTCATGACGATTATTTGAATGATTGGTTGAAGTGTCACAACAGTGGAACAAGAAGAAAAATCTAACTTTTGTTCCAGCCAGTTGAGAGAAAAGCGTAGACATCTTCCCTGTCCACAAATGCACAAATCGTTTACCTTCTGCGCGTTTTTTACAAACAAAATAGTCTGTATTGGTGTTAAAATAGGCTGAAGTACGTCTGTTGGCGTCGCCATGTTTGTTTTGGTTCACTTGAGTGCCTCTCCTTTGGCTTCCATGCAAACCTCAATGCCGCTGTGATTGGTCCGCCCGGTTATCCTTACAGCGGGGCTACGCCAAGATAGATTTTCGTGAGTTTGTGAACTCACAAATATCGCAAGAATCCATCTAGCTATGCAAGATTATGGAGAACCACCTAAACAGGACCATGAACGCTCGTATTGACCACAGGCTCCTGAAAGTGCTGTTTCAAATCTATTTTTTTTTCCTAAACTTATCAGGCTAATGTGTTACTATGCTCTTTTCTATGCACTTATGTTTTACTTGCACTCCATTGTCCCTCAAGTGTCAGCAGACCCTCCCATGGCTCTCTGAGGAGTTACCTGTTGGCACACTGAGCTCTGAGCTGGTGCTGCTGTGTCACATGTCGACCCCTCACATGACGGAGGTCTCCATAGTGTGTGGCCATGATAGGATTGTATGTGTGAGTGATTGGCGTTCACATGGAGTCATTAAAGAGGAACCGGGCTGTGTAGTGCCGCACAAAGCCGCCCTTTCTTTACCGGACCATTATGTGAGGCGCTCTCCGGCCTCAAAGACTCTTCGCGTTGTGCACTTCCCCTCATTAACTCACTGCTGCTAACAGTAGCCTCAGCCAGAGCAGGAAAGAATGGGCTTTGTGTTTTTCATAGCTGTTTGTGTGAGGGAAGTAACTTAGTTTTTGCAGTTGTTGCCTCAAATGGAAGAGTCAAACAGAAGCAGTGCATGTAAAACAGCGTCTATCTACAGCAGATTTATTATGGGATAGGTACAATCACAACTGAACCTGGGTTGCCAGTGCCGAACTTTCTCATTCTCAGTATATGGACAGGCCATGGCTCATGTGAAAGCTCAGAACCTCCAGAATTCACTCACTGAGCTGCAGAGGCTGCACTAGCACTGAGTCATGATTTTTGCTGTTAAAGGTCTGAGATACTGCCACCATTGAGTATCTCATAGAAATGACATATTGTTGATCATTGACTTTCCTCATTGCTGGTGTGCAGAGTCGTACAGCAGCCTTTTGTGTCCAGTAACATGGAGGGTGAGAGTGGTGCGTATTTTTGTGCATGTCAACGTAGCTGCACAGCTGTGACAATAGCCTGTGCCCCCCCTGTGCCCCCCGTGCCCCCCTGTGGTCCCCTGTGGCTCATGGTACAGGCAGGACAGGCCTATGGCTGATCTCCAGGCATGTGCTCTTGTGCAATGCACAGTGAGCTGCAGAGGCTTTAATGATGGTGCTGCGGTTTAGGTAGTGACGATTCAGATCAGAGAGAGTCCTTTTAGGTTTAAACCAACTGAATTAGCATTGAAACTGGCAATCTATCTGATTGGATAATCATTTTCAGAACCAGGGTTGCCAGGAATCAGCGTTCTAACCCGCACAAGAGCGTATGAAAAACCGCCCAAAACCCGCGGAACCTACGAGCGGCTGTATTTTCCACTGTATTTATGAAAGTAGCGCTCCTCCGGTGACACAGACCCGCCTCCTCCCCTCTCTCTCACACAAATAAAACTTCCACAGAGCGCTGATTTGGAAATGAAGATTGGTCACCAAATTTCAGGACTATCATTAGGATTATTCTAAAATCAGTTGATTTTACATGGAAAATAGCTCTGGCCTAATCTGCGGACAGTATTTTTCACCTATAGCAGCTCTTAAAAAGCCGCCCAATTCCACGAGAAAACCGTGTACCTGGCAACCCTGAGCAAAACACAAAATTATGACAAACAGCTTTGCCATCATGCCCAATGTTTTTGTAATTACGAATAATCAGTAAAAGCTATATTTAATTTGAACACATATCTTGGGACACAGTTGGGTCATGTTTATGGAATTTAAAACCAAACTCTTACATATGGTTTCTTTATATACTATTTTATAATATTTCTGTAAAAGCCAAACGTACAGCCGATGTTTTTTTCTGAAGAGTGAAAGTGCTTGTGTTCTGTCAGTACAGTAAAGCAACAGCGCTCTTATCTGTGAGGAATTCTGCAGTTTACAGTAGTCTGTACACTGTCCGAATGAAGCAAGAGGGGAGGAAGAGTCCAGATAATGTGCGCAACTGACAACAAACAGCCCACGATAAGGCCGCTCTCACTGCAACCTCCAACATGCCCGGCAGCACCAGGAATGCTCCCGGCCTAATCTGCAGCCGCCTTATCAATGCTCTAATTGACCAGATGATATAGGAGCTCCGAGATAATTCTATTATCTGCTGTCTGCTCCACTCGAGGGAGATATGTCAAGACTGGCACGGCACTGGGCAAGATGGATAGCTTTGGCTCTCACTCCCAATCACAGTCCTTTACTATGCAAAATCTACTCTTGCCTTGTAGAATGTTGTTGCCTCGTACAAAACATACCTGGAGTTGTTTTGTTTCATTCACACGTGCTTGAGTAACCCTGCATTACTAGGCTGTGTACATCTCCAAAGCTCAAAATTCTCGATTTCACCTCGCGATGTCATGAGGCGGTAGTTTTCAAGTTACAATCTCACTTTTATCTTTTGTTCTGTAGAGATTGGCGATTCCAAGGCTGAAATCATCCAAATGATTCTAGTGGAGGTGTGTGGAGTTTAAAAACACAGTGGAGCACTTCCTGTTTTACCACATGACATCACAAGGTGGAACAGAGTGTTTTCCGTTTGAGAGAAGAACGCCGCCTATATATGCAGTGTGTGAAACAGGATTAGAGGAGAATAAAGATTACTCAAAAATGCATGACTCACACTAAAGACAACTTCGAGAGGGTAAATGAGAAGGGGAAATGACTAGCATGGTTATAAACTCTAAAAAGTCAGTTTTGCAGAATTATATACTTTTCAAATCCAGGACCGCTACAATACCTCGTCTTGTTACTAAGCCAGATCTCTCTAAACATTTTAAAGATTTCTTGTGTACTCAACTACGAAATGTTTGACCATTACGCCTTTATTGACTGGAGTACAGGAAGTGAGGTAGATGGCATTTCCTGCCCCATTTTTCTGCAAACATAGCCATGATTTTTTTTTGTTGTTGTTTTGTTCTTAAAAACCAACCCAGTGCGAAGTGCCTTCTTATCATTAAAGCTCTTTCCAAGTAGTTCTTGCATTAGCGTCCAATTCCGTTTAGTGCACAAGTTGCGTTTAAGACTGGACAATATGGCAAAACAGCAAAACATGTTTTTTTTTCTTTTTTCATTTTAATAAACAACGTAAAAATGGCTCCATGTATGAATTTTCTGAACATAAACAAGACTGACTTTTAATCAGCGCCCAATTTCTTCCTCCAAAGTCTTGCGCCTGCTCCAAACCACATGTTTTTACTGACAGTGGATTTGCTGTAGGGTTGTCAAAAGTATCAAAAATCAGATACTAATCGATACTATATCCAACATTGAAAATATTTGCCAAATGGTGGTGGGACTTTCGGCTCTTTTATGGGATTCGAATATTTGGATCCGGTCGTTTCAAACAACCATTCAAAAGACTGTTTTTTTTTTACAATTTATTTATATGACAGAAGCCAATGTGAGAACTCATTTTGACAACAAACTAATCACAGAGGGAACTGACTGTTTTTCTGTGCACAAATCTTTCACTTGTGTCGCCTGCTTAGAAAGAAAGAGTCGGTTCTTTTAAAAAATGAGATCCAACTCCAGCCGTTCACGTTAAGGGGCCGTTCAAAAGAGCCGACTCGTTCACAAACGTTACATCACTAATGCCGATTTTAACGATTTAACGATTTTATCGATACTAAAAAATTCCCATAAACATGACAAAAGTTCAACGTCACTAACGCTGTTCACGTGTCCAGTTTAAAGTGCATCTGACAGGTTGGACTCCTCATTTCACTAAAACATGGTCAACATCATTATATTTGACATTTTACTACAAATATTTGCCGAGCTTTTTTCTAGTCTTTTAATTTTGTTGATGTTTTATAATTGTACTTCCTGGTTGGACACAGGTAGCAGATGTGACATAGGGAGAGGTAATTCAATAACTGTTACCTAGCAACCGTAATGTTAACAAGGGCCAAAGTGTGTCTACATTGCACAATATTTACGACAAAAAAAAATAAACGAAAAATAAACAGTTATTTTGTTAATGTTTAAACTGCCAGAAAAATGGCTTCCTTATGCGGAACTTGTCCCCGCGTTTTGGATGGAATTTTCTGCGTTGACAACGTAGGTGGAGGTTTTCTGTTTTTGAACTCACCGCTACTTCCTGTATTTTTGTGCTTCTCTTCTCAAATTATTTTTTCCCCACAAACTGCCACGTAACTGATGTAAAACCATGATAAATATTTAGCACAGGTACTATCCCACCTAACCAAGTCATAATTAGAACAACATAAAAACCTGTCATATGCACTTTTAAGCCCAGACCCCAAGTATTTCAAATTAAAACATTTTTTCAGTGTATAATATTTATAGATTTTATTAATAGTTGATTGCACTTTTCTGAGTCACTTTAATCAACTGGAGCTGTTTGTATATACATGACTTTCTGTGCTAAACCTGGAAAATAAGGAGTCCACGACATTCAAAGGATGATGCAGCATCATGGTTCAGAAAAATATTTTAAAAAAAATTAAGTTGAGTTATTTAATATTTTTCTTTACTGCATAATTCCATACATCTTGCTTCATATATTTGATGTCTTCCGTGTGTATCTGTAGAAAGTAACAAACATAAAAAAAACATTAAATGAGAAGGTGTCCAAACTTTTGACTTGTAGTGTAGGTTATATTCTGTATTCTAATACGCCCAGATTTCCCCGTTCTCCATCCGCTATTACATACTTTGTACTAGCCTGTCTGTTCAGTTATAGCTCAAAATAAATGTGCAACCAAATGCACTGGAGCTGCACAGCTGATCCTCAGATGGACTTACATTCGCTTTAGTTTCATTTTTGTCTTCCTCATATACACACTTTAAATCAAAGGCAGGGCTGTGGAGCACATGCTTTTTGTTTTGATGGCTTTTACTCCGTAGTCAGAGGAGGAGGATTATGGCGATGTTTACGTGGACTCGTTCGGATACTAAAATGGGGGTCACGGGTCTAAAAAGTTTGGGAACCTCTGATCTAATAGGACACACCCTTTTTTTAACTGTTTTATTTGGTTTATCTTTAAGGCTTCCATGATTCTTTTACTCTGACACCTGTTCCGTGGCACAGTTCAGCGCGTGTGGTGACAGTAGCTGCTCCGACCTGCCTCAACACTTCTTGTGGTAATTGTGGGATAAGTAACTTTTTCATAATCACAGAAAGCCCGAATGAAAACGTGATTCAATGATGATTGATGGTAAATGAAGATGACATTTGTTTAATCAGACAAATTTTGTAATTAGGATTTTTCCAATGAACGTCCTAGAACTGAAACTAATCCGCTGTTTCAGTTGCGTACAACATAATTTATTTTGTGGAGTTTTGATGCAGTGGAAGATAAGGGACAGCCAAACTGAGAAATCGTTCTGACAAGTCAAGAGCTGTCCTCAAACAGCAAACAAAACAATACAAAAAAAATACATAGTTTTTTTAGATACACATCGTACTTTTTGATAGTAAAAATCAGTATTGAGTATCAAGTCTGTTCCTTCATATTGAAATTGAGTTTGTAATTTTAGTATTTGATAGTAGGATTCAGTTCATAGTACATATTTTAAACCCATTAAGAGAAGACTGACATCTGAACTGCTAAGCTAACACAAGAATCCAATGCATTTCCTAACATGTTGGTAGAGGTCTAAACTTCTTTTTACAATGGAAATGATGCTAGCTAAATAATTGCAGCCTTTGTCATTTGCTAATTGTGAATTTTCCAGTCTGTTTGAAATCACAATTTTCCTTTTGTTAACCATGTGTTGATGAGCCAGAAGTTAAGCAAAAGGCTACCATGTGTCAAACTAGCTTACAGAACAATGGCATTTACCATAACCGTGTTGTTATGTTGTTAATCCCACATTTTTCTTGTACTTTATTTGTGGGAAAGATGCTTTATTTTATTTTTGTTGTGAAATGTCATTGTAAAGATAAACAGTATTGCTAGTTAGATACACCTTTAGCATGAGTTAGCATTAGCATGAGAGACACTTCCCACAGAACGATACACGAGATTGGGTCCACAAGAACGAGACAGCACGGAATTTTGATATAATTTATTTACAATTTATTACAATTTACATTTTGTATTTTATTTTATATTTTTATTGTTTCGTATGGCTCCTTTTTGAGACTACAGCTTCTGAATTGGTTTAACTCTGTAGCGCCAACCCTTTTTCTTCAAGCCAAATGTAAACCTATGCTGTAAAAACAAAATAATTAATGTGTGTACAATCTTGTGGCAATTCTTGGGGCACGAGATCTTGTCCTATCACCAAGTTTCATAGATCTTCAGCTAAATCTTTTGTTTCTCCAAGTATAACAGATTAGAGTTGTCAAAAGTATCAAAAATTAGATACTAATCTATGCTAAAACTACTTTCGAAACTAGATACTCATTTGAGCAGGTATGATACTGCAAAAAAATCACATTAACAGGACAACGTTTTAGCTTTCCTGAAGTTTTATCAGAGGCAGTACAAGATCTCATGGCAACATAAAGAAAGTACTATTATTTTGTGTATCTCTGTTACAAAAAAACCCAACAACATTATTTTAACGTCATTGTGCTGTCATAATTGGTATCAAGTATTGAGTCAATTCCTTAGTATCAAAATCGAGTTTTGTACAATTTCAGTATTGTACCACTAGTATAGATCTTTGTCTTGTTCCTCCAACCTCATTAATAAATATCGACAACAATATTTGAATTGCTTCGTGCTAAAATTTTGAATGGGCTCTTATAGTCAGCAGATCGGTAGACGCCTGCTTATATTTTTGTGCCTTGTGTTGTCGTGTTGTTTTGTCTTGCACGTCAATCGTACTGTGACTAAGCTAGGCAGTGACTTAGCATTGTGGTCAGCCAGTCGTGGTCAGCTCTACACTGTTATTTAAGTGCACTTCTTGTGTCTAGGTGCTCCGCTCCACTCCACAGTCAAATCTCTGGACTTTGGTAAACATTAGCTTAGCATGTCGCTCTGGCTGAACTCTTGCGGAGCAGGTGGGCGGTGGAAATGCACTCAGATGCTAACTGCTACTTGTTTTCTCAAGCCTCTTAATTAGGGTTTAGAGGTTTCAAGTGTGCAGTGACCTTCTCAGGGCAACAATGCTGTTTTGTTTCAAAACGTGGACTAAGCTTTTTTTTGTTCTCAAGACTTAAAGGCCTTGTATCTGGTTGTTACTGCATTAAAATTGCGAAAAAACACAAATAGTTCATTTTTAGCGGTTCGCAGTGGTTCAAAATTATTCCCACCTTACCTTATGCTCTGAGCATCCTAGTTATTCACAGCGATGAGTTTTTGCTTTTTACAACAGAGCTTTCACGGGAAAGCTAGCCACAACTAGCTTGCTAACTGTGCACTTCCTGATTCTCTGACAATAAAACACATTCTTTTTAGATGCAGACAGTATGAGATTGAAGAGCTGCTTATACAATATATCTGTACTTAGGCCTGTCAGGATAACACATTTTGAAGTTCAATATATTGCTGAAGTAAATATAGACGATAAATGATAATATTGAAAGTACCGTATTTTCCGGAGTATAAGTCGCACCAGCCAAAAAATGCATGATAATGAAGAAAAAAACATATATTTCACATATAAATCGCATCTGCGTGTAAGTCTTACCCCCGGGCCAAACTATGAAAAAAAGTGCGACTTATAGTCCGGAAAATACGGTAATGACACACAAACCCAAGAGCAGATTTGAACCACAAAATCTACTTTAAATCTACAATATTGTTTAAATAAACAGCAGAATGAAACACTTTAGTACTTAGTTTGCATCTGTAATTAGTCATAGAAGTTATTAATTCAACCTTTTACGACTTAAATCTCATCATATAGCCAAAAAAATAACCAAAATTTCCCAGCCAAGACAAATTTTGCCCACATGCATGGGAAAAAAATCTGGTACAGGCCCTTTAAACTTGAACTTTTTTTTTTTCTTTTACGAAGCACTGTGATTTTTGTACTGGCCAGAACACCTCCCTATAATAATGCTATGATGCAATTACCACAAAATGTCAGAATTAACTGCTACAGTGACCAAACATCTTTATAGTGTAATGTTAAAAGTAACATACCAAATCGGACTTCCATTATTATTATTATTATTATTATATTGGTAATCGTTTCAGTCAGCGCATGTGTTTCTAATGTTTCTGTCATTTCTATGCACTCTTCTGATAAAGCTCTCTTCATAGTGCCGCAGACTAGGGCGTGCCTTTGGATAAAATGGTACAATGACTGTGTTATCTTTGAAGCCCTGTATTTCCATGCACGGCTCCTCGCATAAAAGCTCTGTAGTGTAATTGAAAAAGACTTTGCATGTTGTCTGTGGTTCTATAGCTGGCAGAAGATATTCTGGGAGCAGTAGTAAAACACAGACCAAAGAAAAGTCAAAGAGAGGAGCCGCATGTCGTCCGCAGTGCCGTCACATGACCCACACATGTATAAGGCTTTGCTGTGGCGCGTCTAGGCCTGTCACGATAACACATTTTGAAGCACGATGTATCGCCAGTGAGAAATGTTGCAATAAATGATGATATTGATAATCCTAGTAAACACAATTTTAAATATACTATATCATCAAAAGGCCTGAGCTGCAACCATAGATTGTATATATAAATGAACATATTTTTTCGCTATTGTGTCCGTAAATCAAGATATGAACATTAATAACAGACAAATCAGGCGCCTTATTTCCCCGAGCGTTAAAAACAGGTTTGATTGACAGCGTTGCTAAGCTCCCGGTCCCTGCTAAACCAACAGTGCGGGCGGGAAGGGGCGTTACCGTCAACAGCCTCGCTCCGGATTGGCCCTTTTGGTTGAACAGTGCGGCGGGAAGGGGCGTTACCGTCAACAGCCTCGCTCCGGATTGGCCCTTTTGGTTGCTATGATGCTCGCGGTCGAAATTCCAAATCTGGAACTCGGCTCCAAATTCGCCACTGTAACTGCTTTAGTTATAGTTGTAGCCTCGACGAGCTTCATTTGACTGGAGCTGAACGCTATGGGTGACGTCACACTCACTTAGTCCACTTCTTTATACAGAATGAATTAATAATTAGCCATAGAAGTTATTCATTCTACCCTCTACAGCTAAAAAGGTATCGTATTGCATAAAAATAGCAAAAATCTCACTACTATTGCAAAGAAATACACGCACGATAAATATTGAGCCCCATAATATATTGTTCCAGCTTTCACGCTTAGGCGCGTCTGTATGCGGTGTGCTTCGAGAGTGACATCATGGCGTGGACAGTTCGGAGTGAACATGTTGGGTCAGTGTGGAGCATTATCAGCGCTCCTGCCTCTCCTCAGCTCAGCCTGGCTCACATTTCAAACGCTGCGGTCTGGGGAGAGACTGTAAGACAGCAGCCGGCCCCCGTCTTCACAGAGACAAGCCCGGCCTCCCCGGCGCTGCCCTGTAATTACACCTCATGTTTTTCCTAATACGCTAAACAGATGTTTCTAAAAGATGCTTAACGCTTACAGCTCCGTTTGAATGATAACCTGTCATTACTATCAGCCGCTGACAGTTTCTTCTGGACACATAATGGGCTCGTACACAATCGCACGGAGCTGTCCACTTAGCTCCATTGTGAAGACTGCATAGTATTATAACCGTCGCCATGTTGGTTGCATTTTAGGGATGGGCCGATTATGGATGTTTTTGAGCGGCTATCGATATCTGATATATGTGGCCTGCTGCTGTGGCCGATAACCAATTTTGCCGATGCCGATATTTAAAATCCATAGCAAGGCCTCGAAATTTATCCTGAGTTGAAGTTAAGATCACAAATTAACTTTTCGCTTTTGTAAAAATGATAACAAACTGTATTTATATATAATACTATTCTAATTTCCATTTTGACTCACCAGCGTGAATATCGGCATCGATTGACGGCCGATACCGATATCTACAAATCTGTGTTGATATCGGCTGATGGCAATACTGCAACCGATATATCGCCCATCCCTAGTTGCATTACACAACCGCTTTGATTCTTTAAGGGCAGGGTAATGAGAGTAGAGAGTTCAATGTATAGCTCCATCCAATAACAACAAGCTACATTGAGTACATTGAGTACTTTCTTCCAAATAGAGGAGGGTGATACCAAAATATATATACAAAAATATATTTATATTGCCTTGAAGAGGTAACTGGACTAATCTGATTCTTCCGAAAGTTCAGACCGCATTGCGATTGGTTAACTCCACCTGTCAGTCACTCAGAACATTGCTGAGGCTTGACCAATGGAGACGTGAATGGGATGTCTTTGTTTTTTGTTCTTGAAGGCAGCTCTGTGCTCAAACAAAAAGTGAATCACGATACGGCAATTTTACGACAACAGCACATCATCACAGGAATGCATTTTTATTACCATAGCGCCCGGCCCTACTTCCAAATACTGTGCAGTTTGACAGCGTACATCTACACTGGACGATTAGGTTTGGTGGTTCTAACGAATACACAATTGGTACTGAATCATTCGGTTGTCTTGTAGGATTCTCACTCCTCTGGTTTGTTATGCAATTCTGAACAAAGAGTCTTTAGCGGCCGGTAGAATTCATCGAGGTTAATCAGCCGTGAGGCACCTAGCTGCATGTGGAAAGGAACAGTTTAATTTAGCTGAGCGTCTACTTGATGTGGTGGTATGTATCTGAAATAGGAAACAGTGTTAGCACGTTACAGGACGGCGTTCGTGTGACTGAGGCTCCTGGCACTCCTAGTGTCATTGCTGCTCATCTCCGCTCAGCTGGAACAGTCCTGCTGGCACACGGCTTCTGCTGCTCCACCACTACCACACTTACTCTCACAGAAGGTCTACGTAGCCCTTTGTGTGTTCATGAAGAGAATAGATTTCCCAACCCCACCGAGTTTATTTCTTTTGGCTCGTCGTTCTTGTCCATCTTCGACATGTTAGAACCATCTCGCACTCTGCGGACTTCAGGGACCGGCCTCCTGCTGGTGCCCAGAGTCAGGACTAAACATGGGGAATCAGCGTTTCAGTTTTATGCAGCTAAAACCTGGAACAGTCTTCCTGAAGATGTGAGACAGGCCTCTACTTTGACAATGTTTAAATACAGGCTCAAAACAGTTCCGTTTAGCTGTGTGCATGACTGAAAGGTTTTTATTCTGCACTCTGCTCTTTTAAGGTTAATTTTCCCGATGATTATTTATGTTTTGATTTGTTTGTATTGTGATTTTAATGTCTGTCTTATTCTGTAAAGCACTTTGAATTACTTTGTGTACCAATTGTGCTGTACAAATAATGGCCAATGCACCCCCATTGCTCCCCCAAAGATTTTTCCCCACACTTTTATAGCACATGCAATTTTGCCTAAAAATGTTCAAATGGCAACCACAGAGCCTTTAATTAGACTATTAAAAATATTGGCTTTTATAAATCACTACAGGGGGCCAACTACGTTAAAAATAGTTTAAAACAGCAACCCAAACATGCTAAAAGGCTCTAAATTAACTTTTTAAGTGAGCACCCACATTGAAGACCTTAGCACCTACTTAGCTCCTCCAACCAAAAATGTCTGCCACCGCCGCCCCTGTGGTCACCCCTTGCATTGCAAAAGACTCGACAATGGCAAGGATAAACATAATGTACAGCCCATCACACTTGATTCTCATTTTTAAGAGTGGTTGTGCTCAGTGGTTTTCAGGTATAGTATTTGTGTGTTTCATCTTAAAAATATCTTGCGTTAATATTAGGTTCTCTCAGTGCGATGATGGAAATTAGCTTCGTTAGAACGTAAATATCCACGTTTATTTAATTCGTAGGGCTTTTCTTGTACTCTCCCGTAAACATGGACAGTAACAAAGGTGCGGTTAGCTGTATAATCCAGCGCGTGCACGTGGTGGTGGTTGGCGCCGCACCACCCTCAGGCCACGGCGGCTCGATGGCAGCATTTGGCCCAGCAGACTCCCATTCTGAGCGGGAAATGGAGTGTGCATAATCCCTTCAGTGATACCTCCGAGTCCCCTCCAGGCGTCTTCCTTCACCGCCTCCTGTCTCTGATGTCACCTACACTGGACTGGTGCGTCTCAAGTCAAGTATTAGACAGTTGTCTTCTCATTTTAGGGTGGTTTGGTCATTTAGTGGCTAGGGTTGTCGCGACGCTAAAAATTCAAACTCGATACTAAGGAATAGACTTGATACTCAGTACAGATTCCGATACCACATTGATAATAAAAACACTCTTTATTTGGATAATGGAATGTGATTTTCAACATTAAATCATGGTACTTTCTTTTATATTGCCGTCCCTCAGTCGTCCAGTAGGTTCCATAGTGGACAGGTGCTTTTAGCCAATCACAGTGAAGTGTGAACTCTGAAGGGAAGCGTACCACGGGCTTAGTTACTTTTTAAAGTGGAACTAAACTCTAAATCCAATTTCCAGTAGTTGGTGACATCACAAAAGACTGCCCCGATTACAGCCAGGTGTTTCTGAGTACAAACGCCTGGCTGCAGGGGCGGAGTTTGAAGTGTGGATACCCGTTAGACCAATCACACTGTTCCTCATATGTCCAGACCCACTTTAAAGGCAAGATGAGGCTACTACATATGGTGATTACATTGAAATAACTGCCAATGGGAAACGGTTTAGCAGCCCGAGTTTATTACATCTTTGGTAAAGGTTGATTCTGTCTTCAGTCTACAACTGTTGACTATCAGTTCTTTTTGTCAGACTTCCTATAGTCTTCCTCAGAAGCGTCGGCTGCTTACACGCTTACGGTCTGACTGCCTCCCGTGCGATTTATGCTCCTTGGTGCTGACGAAGGCCACGGGAACTGTCTGAAAAGTGCAACGCAGGTAAACAAACACTCCCGTCTGACAAAAAGAATAGATACGAAACCTGTTCATTCCATCTTTAATTCTTGTTTATATAAATGGTACTGGCCTTTTCAGTGGAACAAAGCCGGTTCGCTCGCACCTCTTGAGCCCAACCCAAAGTGTGTACCGTGCATGACACAGAGGATGACCATCCATCATACTGTTCAATTCACAGTCAAGTGCGGGCTCCCTGGTAGCATCTGTTAGCATCTGTTAGCGTCTGTTAGCATCTGTCAGCATCTGTTAGCCCAAACGTAGCGGGCTAACGTAACAGGCCTAGTGCGATCAGGTGCGGAATGTATAGTTATGCTGATAAGTCGCTGTGTGGAATCTACTCAGATCGAGTTAATTAGACCCTATAAATCAGAACGCAGCATGATTCAGCCAGTATGAATTTCCTTAGCAACAAGAATCCTCCACAACAAATGACCTTTAAACTGGACTTTTGTTTATCCTTATCACTGACCCACTTGAAGTTGCGTTTCAGAGTGATTCATGCATGTTTGAGCAGATCGATATCTTTATTGCAGACTTGTGGTCCAGAGTGGTTCATCTGGGCCTTTTTAACAGAAGTCATTGTAGGCCACTTTCATGTAGTAGTAGTAGTAGTTGTTGTAGTAGTAGTAGTAGTAGTAGCTGCACTGTTTACCGCAATCAAATGGGAATCCCAGTTTGAATCACAAAGGCTGAAAGTGAAACTATTTAGATTATGTATTCTATAAAGAACAAGACATGTCTTTTTATGGAAAAATTACTTCAGTTTTCTGCCAGAAGTCAGTGGACCCGTTTCTTTTATTAGGTATCGGGTTGCCCACTGCTTCCTGACAGGTTGCCCCATCGGCACTAGTGTTGTCACGATAATAAAACTCTTTTTCAATACTAAGGAATCGACTCAATACCAATTCTGATACCACGATGATAATAAAAGACAATAGAATGTGATTATTTAGACAATAGGATGTGATTTTCAATATTAAAGCTAAGTACTTTCTTGTATTATATCTGTGTATACCCAGGTAGGTTCCGTAGTGGTCCATGGGCGTATACTAGTCTATGTGTCTTATACTTGTTTGACTACCCTAACCAGCACAAAAGATGGGGTCAAATTTAGACACACACACTGCATGTAAGAGCTGAAGAGTGGTTTATAGCAGTTGCGTTTATTAGGTAATAACACGTCTCTCTCCCAGCATTCCTAACCCAGCATTACGTCACTACGATTAGCTTTTATTGCTTTGTCTAATAATAATATTGTTGCACCACTGAGATCTACAAATAATCTGAGCAATGAGCAAACATAACATTACCCCGATAACCTCTCTGTAATAACATGCTATAAAAGAACGTGAAGCCTTTAGTGTGTCAGTCATGTCTTTATTGAATAACCGTACACAAAATGGTTATGGTTGTCAACAGAAGGTATCCAACTTTGTTACAGTAGAAGATTTTTATCACGGATTTGCGTCAGTTTTTGATATTTGAAACTCCGGCAATATTCTGATCTAGGGTTGTCAAAAGTATCGAAAATCAGGTAGTAATCGATACTAAAACTAGTATTGAAACTAGAAACTAATTTGCGCAGGTATCGGTACTAAAAAAGTCACACTCACAGGACAGAAATGGACCTTTACCGAATAGCTTTAGAACGATCTTGAGCTGTATCAGAACAAATTTCAGATCACATAGACGTCGTCCTCTATGGAAGTTAAAAAGTACTACGATTTAATGTTGAAAATCACATACACTTGTCTAAAGAAAGAGTGGGTTTTTTTTTAATATCGTTGTAATCGGTGTTGAGTATTGAATTTATCCCACAGTACTGAAATTTTAGTATCGTGACAACACTATGATCTGCGACAATATGTTTTTTGGTGATATCATCATACTCAGTTGTTCTGTTTAATTAAAGCCTCGTTCTCTCTTCTTATTGGTCAGCCTCAGTAAGACTCTGCGTGACAGGTGGATTTAACCAATTATATTAAAGTGTGACCTTACAGAACAGTTTTTCTTCATTTCATAAGTTTTTTTGTTTTGATGGCCGATGCTGATACCGATTGTTTAGAATCCAGAGCAACCGATGAGCGATAAGCTCTGTCCGTGTTTTTGGATGTATATATATACGGCCGATTTTGATTATTTTCCTCAAATTATGTCATTTAAATTTACTGCAAACCCACCCCCCCCTCCCCCAAGTCCTTTTTTTTACCACAGATAAACCTATAAGAGAGCTGTGTAGTCACGTTTTGAGCAGTTATCTTTTGACATTAAAGTGTTAATATAAAGGTTTGTGTGTATTTCTTAGGCAGCAGATCGACCAAAACAAAGTATCGGCCTGTGCTGGAGATTTAAGACCGATGGCTAATACGCTAAAACGTCCAAAAATCAAAAATCGTCCCGATATATTTTGGGCAATTGATATATCAGTCTATCTCTATTACCCACACCTGCTCTACTGTGTTGGGCTGGTTTGCACCATAGACTGTATAAAGAAGTGGACTAAGTGAGTGTGACGTCACCCACAGCGTTCAGCTCCAGTCAAATGAAGCTCATCGAGGAAAGAAGGCACCTGATTTGTCTGTTATTAATGTTCATATCTTGATTTGCGGGTAGAATAGCGAAATAAAAACACCAGGATCATGTAGAGCGGGTCATTACGAACAGTTTAAGACCAAAA
>KN475012.1:47624-61999 GCA_000787095.1 Periophthalmodon schlosseri
CATTCGGAACGCGGCGGCTAGCAGGTTAGCTATGTCTATTTATATATACAGTCTTACTACACTAGCAACGGTCAGGCAGCCATCTGATCAATGACTTAAGTTTCCGTACACATTCTGGTACTGGAGATTTCTCATGAGTGAATATCCATTATCTGCAGTGATCTGACGCCAGTAAAACAACCATAAAGAGGAACAGTAACATTTAACCACTGTGTATTGTACAGTGACAATAAGAGATATAAAACCCCAGCAGCTAAGACTACAGCGAAGATGAATGGAAGTTGTGTAAATTTAAATGGGCCGAGTGAGTGATTAATTGCAGCGTGTGAGTTGATTTAGTAAATAGCTGGAAGGCCTGGACGAGCTGGTGTTGTGAGAATTTGACATGTCAGAGCCAATAATGAATGTGACTCTATCATTACTCAGAACACACACGTGACTTCCACATTTACGCGGCTCTGTAAATGAAGTGCGCCCCGAAAGAGGAATTCACTGCTTCAGCTTCGTCTCATAATAATATGGAACAGTGCCAGGCCAAACCCTTTTCAACCAAAACGAATTGTTGACATTTTTGTTGATTTGTTGCAGTCTGAATATTACAGTCTCAAACTCCAGGGTGCAAGTTTGTTATGTAAAGTTAGTGTTGAGTTAGTTTTATTGGTCCCTCTTTTCCTTAACCACAGCTCTGCTCGTCCAGAAGGAGTGATCATCACATGTTCACACGCTGCCAGTTGGAAACTCCCCATTATGAATAATATTGTGCATTGAAACACAGGAATCTTTGACGTTCTTGTACTAACATATGATCTCTCTCTCTGTCTCTCTTTCTGTCTGTCTCTCTCTCTGTTTCTGTCTGTTTCTGTCTCTCTCTCTCTCTCTCTCTCTCTCTCTCTCTCTCTCTCTGTTTCTGTCTGGCTGTCTCTCTCTTTGTTTCTCTGTCTCTCTCTGTCTCTCTCTGTGTTTCTGTCTCTGTCGCTCTCTCGGTTTTGGTCTCTGTCTCTCTGTATCTCTCTCTCTCTGTTTCTGTCTGTCTGTCTGTCTCTCTCTTTCTGTTTCTGTCTGGTTGTCTCTCTCTTTCTCTGTCTGTCTTTCTATCTCGCTCTCTGTCTCTCTCCTTCTCTATCTCTCTCTATTTCTGTCTGTCTGTCTCTCTCTTTCTCTCTCTGCTTCTGTCTGTCTCTGTTTCTGTGTCTCTCTGCCTGTCTGTCTCTCTCTGTTTCTGTGTCTCTCTGCCTGTCTGTCTCTGTCTGTTTCTGCCTCAGTCTCTCTGTCTATCTCTCTGTCTCTGTCTCCGTCTCCCTGTCTCTACGTTATAATTTCAATTTCAACTCAAGTGTTTACCCTTTAAAAACGTAAACAGCATCGGCATTATTCAAACGCGAGATCGATGTAACAATAGCGCGATGGACCCCCCCCTCAGCTCCACTTCCTGTCTCCCCCACCGTGTCCGCGGCGCTCCGGGAGTGGACACGGGAAGTTGGACGTCTCCATGGCGACAACAGGGGAGTGGTGCTGTTTACTGCTCCTGTGCTTCATAGAAAAGCCCACTTGTTTAATAGGCCTGAACGGAGGAAGTGCAGATAAACCCAGCGAGCCAATACACAATAGTAACAGCTCCAGTATGTGCTCCCATTTTCTCCATATTTTCCACTTTTACAAGAGCTGGGCTGCAAGAATAATCGCAATCGAATCAATTCTTCTGCTTTAAAATGCGAGCAGGATCCCATTATTTCAACATAAATCACAAATCTAATCACAAATCTAATCTCAATGCTTGTCAGGAAAATCCCAATAAGATTTTTTTCACAGATCGTTTAGCCCTGTTTGGAGTTGTTGGTTGGTCACACCACATCACCGCTGTCTTCACTGACAACATGAGCCCGTCTCTTTCCAGTAGTTGGCGACTCCAGGCCTTTGTGATGTCCAAACACTGTGCTGTACCTGCTGCATGCTCTTTGTTATAGTCTGGTGCAGGGGACTCCAGCAGTTTTAATTTCCTTCCTCCAGCTCTCCCTCCATTCTCCTCTCTCTCTCTCTGCTCTCTCGCTCGCGCTCTCTCCTCTGCACCTCAGGCAACAACAATAATAGTCCAGCCCCAATGTCAGCCTCTTCATTTAGCCCGCGCACACACCACTTCCTCTAAAAAGTGATGGGTATAATGAGAAAGAATGTTTGCTGTCTCTCTCTTTCCTCTCTTCCTCTCATCTCTATCCCTCTGTTTCACTCACTGTCTCGCCTCTCTTCCTCTCTCTCTGTCTCTCTCTCTCGTTCTCTCTCTCTCTCTCTCTCTCGGTCTCTCTCGGTCTTCCTCTCGGTCTCTCTCTCGGTCTCTCTCTCGGTCTCTCTCTCGGTCTTTCTCTCAGTCTCTCTCTGTCTCTGTGTCTTTCTCTTAGTCTGTGTGTGTGTGTGTGTGTCTGTGTCTCTCTCTCTCTGTTTCTTTCTCTCTCCTCATGTATGTCTCTTTCTTTCTCTCTCTGTGTCTCTCTCTTTTTCCTCTTTCTCTCGCTCTCTTTCTCTCTCTCTCTCTGTGTTTCTCTCTTTCTGTCTCTCTGTGTCTTTTTCTCTTGGTCTCCTGATTCCTCTTTGCATGTGACAGTGCAGAGTCTCTCACACCCCATGTTGCAGCTCAGTGCCCCCCCTCGCTCCCTCCCTCCCTGCCTACCCCCCTCCCTCCCTCTCTCCCTCTCTCTGTCCCTCCCTCTGTCCCCATATGTCAGTGCAGTGTGTGTTTTTTGCGTGTCACCTGTTGTTGGTGTTGAAGCGGTGGAATCCAGGCTTCGCTCAGAGTGACCGGCCTGAGAGGTCCCAGGTCATTTTTAACTGCCATTCCAGCTCTGGCTTGTTTTAACTCTTAGCTTTCACAACAAACATACAACAAGTTAACATTTTATATAGAACTCGATTGGACATGTGCATTGTTCATATTTGGATAGTCTCTCTGTACATGCCACCCTGACCTCCACTGTACCACCTTCATTACACCATGTTGATTTCCCTGTAAAATCATCACAACTGTTTATAATAAGTACAAGGAAGTATTTATGCTGCAATGGATCTATTGGAATTACCAGTCTTTTTGCTTTGTGTGCCAATTTAATATATCATAATATGTAATCTGTCGTAAGACGTAAAGTATGTTTAAACTTTTAATCTTTTCCTTCCTGTTTACTTTACCCAGTATCCAATTACCTTATGAGATTTTTATTTTTTGCGACCTGTTGACTAGTCTTTCTTTTCCTTCATTGGCCAAAATGTTGCCGTTTCCAAAGTCCTACTTGAAGAGACTCCCATCAATGTGCTAAGATGACACAAAACTACTGGTCTTGATCTAAATGCGAGTAAATCGTGCTTTCTTCTTGGTGGCACGTCCGGTTAAGCGGGAATCCCATTCATTTCAATGGGGAATTCGGGAAAAGTTTTGCCGCTGAAATCTGATATAAAGTAGGTCGATTTGTGTGAAATGTTCAGTGTTCATGCGGCCAACAAGTCAACACTGCAGCGATTCTCTGGTGGCTTTAAAACGTCTCTGTAGTCCCTATAGAACTTATTTGCTGTCAAGATCGGCAGCTCCATGGAAAGTAATACAACCCGAATGACATAGCAGTGCCCAGGGCAACTTCCGGAATAAGGTGAAGAGGGGTAATAGGAAAAGAAAGTGTTAAAATGCTAGAGAAGAAGTGCAAGTCTGATTGGTTTGAACTGTTTGCATGTATAACATAGTAGTAGAATTATATAAATTATACTGGCTCCCCAACATCTAACACCGTGTGCCAAAGGCTTTCTATCAAGTTGTTCCTTATGGTTCTGTAGCTATCCTAATCTTTTTATTTTAGTCCTACTTAAACCTTTGTATAGTCCTGGTTTTGTCTTTTAAGTTAGGATTCAATTCAATTTGTATTTAATTCAGTAGAACCTGCTGTGTTGATATGAAATGTCAAAAATGTTGCAATAATCAGTTTAGACCTTTCATCATAAAGGGCCTGTACGTGATTTTTTTCCCCCATGTATTTGAGCAAAATATGCCTTGCCCCGGTACAGATGTGTTGCATAAGCAGCTCTTCAGGTCAAAATAAGACTGCTGTGTTCTGTCTGCATCTAATTATAAAGCATTTTCTTGTCCAGCAATCAGGAAGTGCACTGTTAGCATGCTAGTTGTCGTTAGCTGTACCGTGACGGCAAAACTCGGCCGCGTCCGCTGAAGGTCGCGAAAAGGGCTTATAAACTCATCACGGTGAATAATTACGGCGCTCGGAATGCACAGGGTCAGTGAGGAGTAACTTTGGACCACTGCAAACTGTTTAAGATGAACTACTTCTGTTGTTCACGTTTTTAAGACAGTAAAAATCAGGTACAGCGCCTTTTAAGGATTTTGTGCATAAGACGAAGAGCCAGAGTTTCCACAGTTTCTAACATCTTTGCTGTTTTGCTCCTCTCAGATTTCAGGAAGCCGTCATTGCCTCGTCTCCGCGCCGACGCTGTACACATTTTGAAGACTTTAGTTTGTCTCTGGCCTGTCTGTCCATTCCACTCTCTGGCTCAGGTTGCAAAGGCCGCCCCGACTTCCTCATCTTCAGCCATCAGAGCAGGCACCGGGCTGGAGACCTGAGAGGCGTGTGAGAGGGACAAAAACCCACCCCAGAGCTGCTAACATTCAGCCGGGGCTTCGCTTACTGCCCCCAAACCATGTCAATGTCAGCTCCCAGAAACGGGCCTCCGCTTTCAAACGATTCAAGTTGTAAGTCTTGCTCAAGGTGGGCTACATTAAGAGCTTAAAGTGACAGGTCAGACTACTCTCATAGTTAACGTAATTATACTTAAAAGGCGCTGTACGTGCTTTTACGGTCTTAAAACCTGAAAAACTGAGCTAGTTTGTTTTAAATGATTTGCAGGGGTCCAAAGTTATTCCACACTTACCTTATGCAGTCCGAACATCCTAATTATTCACAACGATGAGTTTATAAGCTCTTTTTGCAACTTTCAGAGGATGCCGTCACGGTGAAGCTAACAACTAGCATGCTAAAGCGCACTTCCTGATGGCTATAGCGCACACATTGAACTTATTTCGACCTCAAGAGCCGCTTACACAATATATCGGTGCTGTAGCAAGAGACAGTTTGCTCAAATACATGGCAAAAAACTGATACAGGGTTTTTAAGAATTGACTTTTTTAAAATTTTGGTGAAGTTTATAATTTTAATTCCTGGTTGCACACACGCAGCAGATTTGACATACATAGGGGTAATTCTATAATTGTTACCTAACGACCACAATGTTAACAAGGGTTAACAAAACCTGTCTAAATTACACACTAGTTATGATTATAGACTAATAAAAATAAATGACAAAACCTGTGTTTAGTGATGGTTTAAACTATTAGTTTACGCACAAGGAAGGCATTTTTCTATCTCTGCATTGTGGATGGAGTTTTCAGTGTTCATGATGTAGGTAGAATTCTGTTCTCAGTGCTGCTTCCTGTATTGTACTTTTCACGTCAACAAACTGACATTTAACTGATGTGAAACTATGATAAATATTTACCACAGGTGCTATCCCACCAAACCAAGTCAGAATTAGACAAACATGAAAACCATACGCACTCTAAGTAGGTGCCTTCTAATTGCTAACACGTAACATATTTAGATCACCGTGTTACCTTTTATTGTTTTGAAAATGCTATATTCACAGAAAACAACGCATTAACACGTTTAATAAGTTTGTTTTACCCCCTCACTTTACTCTCTGCGCTAAATCACTCCCCGTTCAGAGCACTATCACAACGCTATTGAAACTATTGCACAGGTTTGTGAAGTTAATAATAATAAAAATGCATTGGATTTATATAGCGCTTTTTGGACAGTCAAAGACGCTTTACAGAGCATTATTCATTCACTCCATACTCTGGTGGTAAGATACTATCATAGCCACGGAAGCGGGGCTGCCAATCTGTGCCATCGACCTCTTCGACCGCCAACAACCGACTCACACACCTCATACTAGGCAATGTGGGTGAAGTCTCTTGCCGAAGGACACAACAACAGTTTTTGTCACTAGTGCGCCCCACTGTGGCACCTGATATTTCCAGCGTCTCCCATCCATGTACTAACCAGGCCCAGATCTGCTTAGCTTCTGAGATCTGACGACATCAGGCTTTGATGAGCCGGTTGTAGTGTATTGTTTTGTGTCCTGCTTTTGTATAATTATGGAAAATGAGTGACGTAGAATTGTGGGCTGAGCATTGGACAGAAGCGGGGTTCAAATAGGGCCCAGAAGAGATCGCTAAATTATGCAAACATGCTCGGATGACATCTAAAACCTGTTCAGGGATGTTTTTGATGAGGGAACAACATTCTAACATGGTAGAAAGATCCAAAGTCGATTTCGTATAATACATAATCTTTAAAGTGAGATTTATTGTAGATTGTATTGGATTAAAAAATATTTTAAAAATTGAAGCGGACGTTATGTTAGTGCGTGCTGTTGTGTTTTTTTAAATGCACATTGGAAAGATTGTAAAAACGTCTTCCTTTCCAGAACAGGCCACTGTCTGCGCTGCTCCACTCTGCGGAAACATTTGCATTATTAAGAGCAATTTACACAAACCTCAAAGCTGTGATGTAGAAGACGCTGACTGCATTGTTGGCATCCGGCCCCTCTAGTTTTCCATTGACCCAAATGGGCCTCAAATATGGTCATTCTGTAGTGGCTAAAATAATGGAGAGGTTAGAGCAGACTGCTGTGTGTGTCCTCAGATTACTTTAGACAGTCAAACATTTACTGAGGGACTTTAATGTACAACTCAGCTGGAAATATTACAGAACTCGCAATGTACTGTTTGTGTATTTGCCCATAGACATTCACAGAGATGCGAAATTCTCCACCTCTGCTTGTTGCTACAACCTGATCACTTGGCGCTGCTGCTGCCCGGAGTTGTGTCAAATCAAACGCTCCTTCACATACAATGGTGAAGATCCCCACATTCGAGTATAAGATATTTATGTCATTTACCTGGTCTCCTCTCCAGTAACTGGTAAAAGAGGAGGTTTAGTGTCACTAGACGTTCACCAGAAGTTCAGAAATCTTAACTGAATGTGCGGTTAGCTTTTAGCTCAGATGCTAATTACGATCTCTAACCCTAACCCCTAACCCTAACCCAAAACACCAAAAGGTTTACACACTCAGCAGCGACTTTAAACAAGGCTGTGACGTCATGTAAATATGGTCATTGGGTTGGTACCATCTGACACCGAACTCCGCGTCTACTAATTATACGTCTGTGTTTGACTACAACTGTCATTGTCTTGTGTCATAAGTAAACCAGCGTTACAAGTCTGAATATGGATGCAGTTGTTGACTTAGTAGCTCCCATTTTGGAAAATCTCTGATGGGGCCATATTTTGTGATTTTTATGTAATTGAACCAAGTCATGGTTCAGTTCCCTTTTAGATGTCCTGGTATGCCCAGTATGTCCATTTTTTGCCAAAGACTAAATTCAGAACATGTTTTTTTTTTTTCTTTTTAAAAAATGTTTTGACTGTTTGCCCACTCTGCACTGAAAATGGTAGAAAGAGTGGACGATACATTGTTAGAGATATACTGTGATAAATGATAATATTGAAACTACTTTATACCACTGATATAAAACAATAAAGTAAGATAATCCCAGTAAACCATTTTTAAATAAACAGTATTATTCAAAAGGCCTGAGCTGCGACAGATAAATGGCAGAATGAAGCAATAATTAGCCACAGAAGTGACTTTTTCAACCATCTAAAGCTCAAATCTGTAGTATTACAACAAAAATCTCCACACTTTTACAAACAAATTGTACACAGGATACATTTTGAGCCCCAAAATATACTGCTCCATCATTCATATACTGAACCATAGTTGATATATAGTCATTATAGTGACAGGCCTAAGTGTTGCTTTAATACGTGAGAGTAACTGAAATGGACTGCTACATAAATCATCATGTGTTGTTTTTGTACATGATAAGACCACATCCAGTTTTGTTTTTCTGGGCGCTGTATTTCATCATTTGCAGGTCCACATTGAAATTTGGTTTGAATCTCAATAATCTGTGCGTTTGTGTGGAGCTTTCGGGTTCAACGTGAGCAGGCTGAGGAGTTGTAGCTGCTCTCCTGACAAGGTCAAGGCTCTCCTCCGGGCAGCAGAGCGCCCCCAGGCTGAGAGTAGTAGCACTGACCTGTCATTAGGAGTTGGTGTTTGTGGAACATGCAGCATCTCGTCTGGCATGTCCACTGCCACGTCAAGGACTGACCTCTGGATGAAAACTGGGCCACGGCCAGCGGAGCTATAACACCACGTTTTATCTCGCCTGCTTTTTAACCCTGGTCTCCACTGCACCGTTTTATTTATTTATGATTTTTAGCTACTCAAGAAAATGGCAGACGGCCAAAATCGTGCGATGGACCCCCGGCTTTAGTCATTTTATGTTAACCATTTCCTGTAGATGCTCAGTAACACAGATCTGTTGTGGTGAATGTGAAAGTTCTGGTTCTGCCAATACGTGGGTTTCAGCTTTCTGTTGTCTGCAACATTTTGAGGACTTTTCCCCCCAAGATTTTTGAACTATGAAAATTTTGCATGCTTCTAATTACCTCTTGCAGCGCAAACAAAACTCAAAGCCCTTCCATGTGTCTTTTTCCATTAGCTTCTGCACATCCCCCTTTTTACAGTAGACTACTGTAAAAGCTTATGTGTCTGTTTTTAAGTCTGAAGTGTAATTTCCTCTTTCCATAACAGAGGGGGGAGGGGTCTGCTCTGAAGTACACAATCCTAATAAAGCAGGGGAAATGAATGTGGCGTAGTGTGTTCCAACCGCACCAAATGGAGACGGGCCACATCAGGTAGTGCTGGTACATCGCTCACTAATGCTTATTTATACATGGACTCATCTGCTGCTAAAGCTACCAACACATGTGAGGCATTAGCGGAGGAGGACAATAGCAACACACCTTTTATATCTACAACATTATCTTTGGATGTTTTTAGTATGGGAGCGGTTGTGGCGCAGTGAATTAAGAATTTTGTCCGTGAGCCGAAAGGTAGCCGGTTTGATTCTCGCCGGGGTTGTCAAAAAGATCAAAAATCAGATACGAATCCTGAACAGTTTTTCTCAGAGCTAGTCTAAAACCACATGGTGCTGTAAACAAGTGTTATTATTTTGCGTTGAAAAGAAAGGGCTTTTAAAATTATTATTTGGGTATCAAAATCTTAGTGTCATGGCAACACGAATTCTCGCCAACTCAGATTCACGTTGTCCGCTGCTGTCACGTGGCTGTTTGCGATAGAACGGGATCTGCTATAAAAATCTGCAGAACACTGTGGGAATTGTTCAGTGTGGTGACAGATGGTAAAAAAAAAGGGAGTGGCGAACAAAGAGAGGGTAAATGCAGTTATGAAATACAATATTTACAAATGTTTAAAGGCGCTGTACCTGATTTTTACTGTCGTGGAAAACAGAACTAGTTCACTTTAAACGGTTTGCAGTCGTCCAGAGTCATTCCTCACTGACCATATGCATTCAGAGCGTCTTAAGTATCCACAGCGATGAGTTTATAAGCGCTGGAGCAGAGTTTTGCTGTCACTGTAATGCTAACAACAACTATCATGCTAACAGCGTACTTCCTGATTCACTGAGGATAAGCTACTTCATAATTCAAGATGCAGACAGCGCTCGGTCTCATTTCTGCCCCAAGAGCTGATTATATGATATATCTTTGTAGTTGACCAGCTTTGTTTTGTCCTTGCAAAGTGGTACGGCCACTTTAAACGCCCTGTATGCCAGTTTTTTGGTTTTTTTTTTTGCATGTACCGTATTCGAGCACAATGCATCTTGCTCCAGTACAGATTTATTGTGCAGCTATAAGCAGCTCTTGAGGTCAAAATAAGTCCACTGTGTACTGTCTGCATCTAGTCATAAAGCGTTTTATTGTTGTTTTTATTGTATGCTAGTTGTTGTTAGCATTACCGTGGCTGCAAAACTCCGCTCCGGCCTTTGAAAGTTGTGAAAAGCGCTTATAAACTCCACTCATCATTGGGATGCTCTGAATGCATAAGGTAAGTGAGGAATAACTTTGGAGGACTGCAAACCATTTAATGAACTAGTTCTGTTTTTCATGCTTTTAATACAGTAGAAATCAGGCACTGCTCCTTTAAGTTGATAAAAGCAGTCTGAATAATGCCTCGTTGTAGTAAAGTGTCTTTGCTCTCTTTTCTCCGTTGTCACCTTGTCCACATTGTGAGCTCAGTCCTACAGTGACAGTGACACAGTGTCCCTGCCTCAGAGTGATGACTTCACGTGTCAGAAAGCTGACCAAACTTGATCCTTCACCCGTCAACAACAATGGCAGCCATTGAAGAGGCTGACTCACATGATCAGACCTCTCCTTAGTTTCCTGTCACAGGGAACCTCCAAAATGGCACTTGCAGTCCACACAAAGACTATCATTTACTCCCAATGAGTAGATACTGTACCAGAACAAATACACTGCTACTTCCTGTGTTCAGACAAATATAGCGCTGTTAAAAATGTCACTTTTACTCATGGCTAAAAATAGAGTGGGATTAGTTTCAATACAACAGCAGTGTTTGATACATCTTGTGAGAGTGATTAGTTTCGTGAGGGCTTTTATAACAAGAATGAGTTCACCATAGCAATGCACATAGTTTTGTCACGATACTAAAATTTCAAACTCGATTTTGACAATAGGGAATAGACTCAGTACAATTTTACATTACCGCGTGGCCTCATATGTGTGTAATCCCTCAGTCGTCCAGGTAGGTTCCATGGGCGTGTACTAACAATGTGACATTCATGAACGAGTCAGCTCTTTTTACTCTGATTAATGCTGAATCAACACAAGAATCAGCACAGAAGCGGAGCAGGCGACAGGAGTGAGAGCTTTGTGAAGAAAAAAAATGGCATTGTAATAAGTTTTTTTAAGAATGATTATAGTAGTGCAACATTTTATTTGGATTCTGCATAATTAGAATGGGTAAACACACTCCCACTTTCAGTTTGAACCATTTTAAACAAATGTTAGCCATTCTAAAGTTGTTCAGGAAAGGTTCATTTCTGTCCTGCGAATGTGACTTCGGTACTAGTTTTAGTATCGATTAATATCTTTTCGATACTTTTGACAACCCAGTTTTAAACACAACAGTGAGAATTAACATTAAAGCACCAAATGGTCTTTCTGTATCTTCAGAAGACCAAACTACAAACATACATATTCATAATGATGAGAACGAGATTTACAACTTGGGTTCCTTCTTAAAACAGTACTATATGAGACGGGTTGCTGACATGTTCTCACACCGTATTGTCTTAAAAAAAGAACCCGAGTAAATGTTAAAAAGTAGACTACATTAACGTTCTTTGATTAATGAGTTGAGATGTTTAGTTTTCTGCACATTTAACTGTATTACCTAAAAATGGTGCCACTATGTTTGGCTAGTTGCGACCGTTCAAATTGCATTTAATCCTGCAACTTTAAAGGGCCCATGTTACGCCATTTTCTGCTGTATGTTATAATGTTGTTTCTTCATAAAAAACATACCTGGAGTTGTGTTTTGTTTCATTCACACATGTTTAACACACAAGAACGGGGCATTATAACATGGATTAAAACTCACAAGGATCCATTTTGCGTAATATAGGACCTTTTAAGTTTTTTTGTAAAATGAATACAGCAGTAGGTTGTTTTTTGGGGGAAATCTTCTCATAACATATTTGAGGTTGGGTTACTAGACTGCGGTTTTAAATCTCTAACCATTCAGGTGATGTAACCCAATCCGCTCCTGCTCCGACTGTTTGGGAGGAAAAAAAGGGGGAGGCCGGCGCAGGTTTTTAGTGTGACAGTCTCTCCTTTAGGGCACTAACCGTGGCTGTGTCTCTCTCTCCTTTCTGCTCTCTGGCCTCGGGCTTGGATGACATCAGCGGGTTACATTATCTACTGCTACTTCTCGTGTCTTTGTTGGCAGTTGGAGGACACTTCTGTGCAGCCCGGGCCCTTGTTTTGTTGTAGGACTGAACGATTTGGGGGAAAAATTATCTAAAGGTGTTTTTTTAATGTTTGTTATGATTTATGTTTTAAATGAGCACTGTGTAACTGTTCTGGTGGAGCGTCTGCCACCTGCTCGTCTCAATGTCAGACGCTGTTGCTTTACTTCGAAAAGGGGGTATTATGCAAAATCGACGCTTTCAACCTTGTTATAATGTTGTTTCCTCATCAAAAACATATCTGAAGAGGTTTTAGATGTCACTATTCAAACCCTCCTTTCTTTTAGCAGTACGATTCTGTCCAAATCCTACGTCACCCATGCTCCCACATGACAATTCTCCATAAATTTACAAATGCATGATACAAAACAATACACTACAACTTCACAAACCTGGTACAATGTGCTGCAGTTTCATTAGCGGAATGAACGCAGATTGCGTTTGATAGCGCTCGCTGATTGATATCGCTCTGAAGGGGGGGCGACTTAGCCCAGAGAGCAAAGGGAGGGGGCAATCCGAGTCTCAGACATGAAAGTGAAACGTTTAAAACATGTTAATACGCTTTTTTGGCGAATGTAGCATTTTCAAAACAATAAAAGGCAACATGGTGACCTAAATGTGTTATGTGTTAGCAATGAATACGCCATGGAAATGTAATACCCTCTCTTTAATAAAAAGAATCTGTTCATCTGTTCATTTTACACGTGCCCAAGAGAAGTGACAAAAGGCTAATACAAGAATCGCATTTCAGAACATGTTTGCGGTGTTTTAAACTTGAATCATTTTAGTATTTTTTAATGAAGAATAAGACGGGATATTTTGTTGTTTGCCGAGGAAATTACGGTACTAATTTTCTAATTTTGATTCCATTGTGATTAATCTTGCAGCCTTGTTTTGTTACTTGGCGGAGGATAGAATAAAAGAGAACAATGCAATGTGGACAGAAGTGTGGCTATAGTTGCGCACAGTAATTCCAGTCTTGATGCTTACTACCCGTTTTTGCTTCCTCTACTGCCTATTTTGAACGCTGCGTGTCAGATGTGTTTGGTTTTTTTTTGTTTTTTTTCTGTTTCCAAAATTTTGACAAACATTAAGCTAATTCGTGTGCTCGCTGGCTGCTGGAGAGAGAGCCAGACGTCTGCTCCTCTCTGTGCCGCTGTTGTCAGGTGCGTCGCCCAATCACAGGCCAGCTTTAGAGAGGCCCTTTTCCTATTGGCTGCTGCGCATATAAAGATGTCTGGATGGAAGAAGGGCAAAAAGAGGAGAGAGCTAGGATTTATTTATTTTTTAATTTGGTTTTTAATGAGGTTTTTGTCTATGACTTTGCAGCAGCCTCTTTTGTTCCTTTATGCTGTGTGGCAAAGTGGTGAATGTAAACAAGACTCTAAATTGGATAAAACTGCTAACCCTGTAGTTTGGATCCATATGAAATGTGATTCTTGTCTTAGTTTGTCAGTTCACATTTCAGGCTCTTTGTCAATTCCTCTGAGTGCGTTTAGAATGTGAACTTTGAACATAATCCTGTGATTAAAATCCCAAATCTAATCATAATGCTTGTCAGAAAAAAACACAATTGAATATTTTGCCCAAATCGTTCAGCCCCATTCTCAACTAATATTGTCACGATACTAAAATTTCAAACCGATTTCGATACTAAGGAATAGACTTGATACTCAGTACCAATTCTGATGCCACAACAACAATCAAAAATACTTTCTAGACAATAATAGAATGTGGTTTTCAACATTAAATCGCAGTACTTTCTTATATATTACCTTTATATCTGTGTAATCCCTCAGTCGTCCAGTAGGTTCCATAGTGGTCCATGGGCGTAAACTAGTCTATGTGTCTTATACTTGTTCTGATACAGCTCAAAATCGTTGTAAAGCTGTTCAGGAAAGGTTCATTTCTGTCCTGTGAATGTGACTTTGTTAGTATCGATACCTGCTCAGAAAAGTATCTAGTTTTGACACCAGTTTTAGTATCAATTAGTATCTGATTTTCAGTACTTCTGACAACCCTATTCTCAACGCACTTTCCAGTATTACATCTTCTTGCCTTTAATATTTAATAGGATCTTGCATGAAACTGGATGCTCGCTGGCTCTATCGATTTGAGGAATTCGTATAACAGCCCCACCCCTCTCCAGTGTCAGTGCCTTTTGCATGATCTAATGTCTAATCTTTTCTTTGTGTCTGCTCCCTCCGGTCTCCAGCCGGGCATAAATCAGCCCGGCACTGATGGAGAACAAGATAGTTACTGTAAGAAGAAACACCCTTTGCGTTCCCCCGTTAAATGCGCTGTCCATTAGGTGATTGGCTTCATGTGATGGTCGAAGCGGAGGAGT
>KN475015.1:0-14522 GCA_000787095.1 Periophthalmodon schlosseri
CAATTAAAATTTTGTGCAATTATCATTATGTAGATAATACAATGTCCTCTGTAAACAAAACTAAATGTCTTGTCTTTTTATAGAAAAATCTTGTACCTGTACTGAAATTGATATGCATGTGATTATTAGTTTATAAGATGGAGTCTTCTTTCCAGTGTTTATGCTCCAGGAGCTGTTTACAATGTGCATATATCACAAATCTAATAGTAACTGCAATCATAATTTTCTTTTACTAAATATCGCCTACACAAGGAAAAAAATATGCCGATGATAAACCAGATCAAACAATGGACTAAACATTTAATTTATACATAAATTAGTAAGCTAGTAATGGAAAACAACAAGCATTAAAATTAACAAGATACAGAACTGAACTCCTAAAGATCTCTGATTACCACTGGAAGAATCCCATGCTCACTCTATTTTGAGACCCACTAAACGTGAGACAGTTTTCTATGCGGCTTACTCTATCCTTCTGTACACATGGCTGTAGTAACAAAAGGCATAAAAAAGTGCACTGTAACAATATTTGCAGACATGTCTTACTCTTTAGGAAAAGGGATGGGCTGCAGCAGACTTGCCAGAGCTGGTCTCCAATCATCATAGTCGGATCTGAAAGACACATACATCCAGAGTCAAGCATGCGGTGTAAAAAGAGGGACTGTCCTCAACAAAACCATACAATTGTAGGTGAAACAAAGGCAGAGCTGGGTGGATGGTGGCGTTAGGCCTAGAATTAACACAAGTATTGCATTACTGTGAGTTAAAGAACGGTGGCTTTAGCAAACTCTACACATGTCCTTAGGCTTTTTAAACCAGCGAGATGGTTATTTACACCACCACATAACTGATGCTCCAGTTTCATATTCTTTCATTCAGGGCTCTCTTAACCTATTTAGACTTATCCACACACTTAGCTTAGTGCGGTGATGTAAGCCTAATGTCAAAGCAAGACTAAACTGTAGATACATAAGCTACAAAAGGTTATGACTCATAGCAGTGGCCTTTATTAAATGTGCATAGGGAGGTCAATGCAAAAATATCTATTCATGTAACATGGAATTTAACAGTTGCTAAGACTGAATGAATTGGTTCATTGAAGGTCTTGTCAGTACAATGATATCAGCACATTAACATAAATCTCACCTGTATTTAGAGTATTGTACATATAGTTTCAAACCATTCTCTTAATTACGTGGTTGCCTTTTAAAACATTAGAGTATATGTTTCGGTTAAAGTGATCAGCGTGTATTTTGTGTTTTTGTGGTTGTGTGCTTACAGCATTTTGAGGATGAGGGCAAAGCATCTGAGCACGCGGTCAGCCTGAGCGGGGAGCTGGATGGACAAGGTGTTGACTGCGGGGCTGACCAGGAGACAGTCGATCAGGTTGGGCTCACTGTCGCCCCCTGATGGACCCACTTTCCTCTTGGCATTGGTGTTGTTGTTGTTGCGCTCCAGCTCCACCAGGATCTCACTGGAGTTGACCACAGAAGGAGGAGGGGAGAGTGGCAGCGAGGTGGGAGGGGGTGTGGGAGAGATGGGGATAGATGGGACTGGGCTGGGTGTGCCATTCTGTCCTATCTGTGGAGGGCTGCCTGACAGAGGGGGCGGTGTGGGGGGCTCAGCCCGTAGCAGGCGCAGGGGCATCGGGGGCTTCCTTTCATTCTGCTGCTGACACCCGTTACGGATCTCCTTCAGGCTGGGTGAGTTGTCTCGACTACAGAGGGAACACAAACATGGAAAGAGCTGTTAAGTACTGGGAAAAATACTGTATGATTGCTGGATAGTTATTTTAAAATACATGTCAGATTTTGCATACATGTGAAATTTTCAAAAATTATACAAAAAATATATATGTCACATTAAACACAATGAAGATGCTTTTTATATATATAGAAAAGAGTCAAGGTTTCCCCTACACAAAATATACAACTAGCACAATACTGAAAATAGCACAACTGGGACAGAGTGATGCGTTCAGGGGCCGCAGATGAGGCAGCCGCAGCAACCACTGTTAGTGTCAGGAGGTTTTGGAAAATTCACAGAACAAGTGTTTCTCTAGAGTGCAACCTAACCAGGAAATGAGTCTAATGAGTTTTCACATAGTGCCACACGTCATTTTCAGTGACCTCAAATGAGAAAACCAAAGTGCACCACAACCATGTTACATAGAAAGTCTCATTAAAAGGAGATAATATGTAAAACCAACTGTTATGAGGTTTTAAACATATTACAATTGTATTCCATCATTAACTTGTACTTAGATTGATTCATGTATGCTTGAGTATGAAATCCTGCATTCAAGGCTTAAGTGCTCATAAAATTTCAAATTTCATCCACCCTGTAGCTCTGCCTATCTACTTACTACCAGGGGGCAGAGATATTTATAAAAGTCAGACTCCAGGTCATGCACATGAGGTAAAAAAAAATCACGTAGCCATTTCTCAACAATAAAATTGTGTGAATGTGTGTTTCTATTATTAAGTTGTTTTAAAGAAATACTGTGGTTTACAAGCAAAATGTACATTAATAATAAGTACAAGAAAAATAATATGTCTTCTTTAAAGTTGCCATTTTTTTCAAGTACACGTAATAAATATTAACCTAAAGAATAAAGTAATAATTACATTTTAATAGTTAATTATTCCAGTATCTGAAACACGACTAAACATGGAGCCCATTGAATGAGCTCAGGCCTGACTTACATTAAATGCTACATGCTATTATTAGACTGACCTGTTGATGAACTCCTCATAACAGGAGTAGATCGCAGCGAGACACACAGCCACCAGGTTTGGCAGAACGCGAGGGTGAGGGCATTGTCCCGTTGGCCCATGCATACTGAAAAACAAGTGGAATATGGTTTAGAAATCCGCCCTGAAACCAACCACACGTCACCCACATCAAAGCGCTGCATGTTGTTACCTGTGAACAAACTTTTTGACCACCTCCATCCCAGCATTGAGCTCGTTCAAAGCCAGAATATACTCCTGAGTGAACAGGCGCAAGCGAGGACACTTCCCAAAATCCTGTCCAGACAAAAAACAAGTTAAAATCATAACATAGGGTGGATTTGATTCAGCTGTTGTGCTTGTAATAACTAGAAAGCTGTAGTTCCTAAACAACATACAGATACAAATGCACTAAATGTTATCTCAATTCTGTATGTACTGGGATATTGTGTGGATGACTTCTATGCAGATTAGTAACTTTTACAAACTTTTATTATTATATCTTACTAAATTTACAATTAATGTTTATACTATTGTATTCTCTGGATGTCTGTTGCTGGCATCTCTACACCTTGCCCAGGGACTACAGTTGACAATGGCACATTAACAGAAAAGTTCATTAATGTGCACTGTCCTTGTTCAAGTAAATAAAAAAATATACATTTAATTTTCATTCATTTATACTAATTTTGTCACCGGGGATTAACCATTTCATAACAGTTTAGATGTTAACTGAAAAATAATAAATAATGATAGAAATGCATAGTAAAATAAACAATATAAATGTATGAAATCTCACCATGTTATGCTTAAGGATTCTCTGGACCACAGGAGTGAACACTTCTATTACCACCATAGAACGCGGCCGCTCTCGACAGTGCTGCAACACAACACACAACAAAGAGTAAGATTTAAACGCCTAAGATTTAAGCATTGTTACTTAAACTGAAATCTGCAGTATGGACTCACCTTACAGAAGAACTCACAGAGGTCGGGAGGCGGGTGGTTGTTCTCCAGGAGAGGAGCAATGGCCTGAGAAAACCAAAAGACTATCTTGAGTTGATAATCCAATGTTGGTTTATTCATTATTGGCATTTCTTAATCCACCGGTTGTGACATTATATTTTCTTTCTTTTTTGTCTATGCACTGATTCTTTTTGATTACTTGTTCCTTTTTAATCTAAATTCGATACTAGAATATCAAAGAAGATATCACAGTGCATATTATCAAAGTATTATATAATACTGTTAATGCTAAAGAGATTGAATCATTTACTTACAACAATGATGTTTTCATGATCCTGAGTGCTGAGATTGGAGTTCTGTGGGGAAAAGGAAAGAATTAGGCTACTTAGTGTTGACCACCTTTTGAAATCTACATGCAATAGCTGAGAAATTTAAATAGTGTAGAGTAATGGTAGATCTGACACTAGCAATAACTCACTATTATTTAGCAGAAAGTGTATTATTGATGAAAATCAGAAATAGTTTATTCCTTTTGGACTTTTTAATAGTCCCCCCCAGTGCAGTGTCATACCTCGGCCAGCAGGGTGGAGATGATGTGCAAAGGGGCCTGATGAATGGACTCGTCCTGGAGTGGAGAGGTCAGCGCCATGTCCACCAGCGCCCGGATCTCCTTCAGAACAACGTCCCAGCGACTTGGGTTGGTCAAAACCTTACGGTACTTGTAAATCTTTTTCTACATCAAACACAAGAAGGAATACGTCACTAAAAATAAGTATTTATTTCCAAAGTTAAAATTATAAACTGGTCTACTTCTTCACAAAAGCATAGAATATCACAAGGTGTTTCATAAATAATATAAAATACGTATAAATAAATACATACAAAAAAATCATTCACATAAAATAGGCCTTATGACAGACATTGGTGAGTTCAAGTTTTGGTTCTTACCTTCCACTGCAACGAGTGAAACCACTGGTCTCTTAGGTAACTGTTTGCAGCCTGTAAAACCACAACACAAAACCAGTTAGCATAAAGCATGGATATCTAGGGGAGAGAGGAATAACATGCTGGACATGCTTTAATCGTGTTTCTGTGCTTATATGGTGCAACCATAGTCCAACTCGTTGAAATGAACCTATTAAAGTTAAGTGTGAACTCTGACAAGAAACAAAGAGCTTTAATTATAAAGGTATTAGTTGTGTGTGAATCATTATAGATTTTGACAAATAAAACATTCTGTAATGTTTTAGCCAGCCCAGTACAGTACAATGCATTTGCTAAACAGGGACATATGTTGGATGGAGCTCACTGTGGCTCTGGGAGAGACTTAAATGCCCAACTGTTGCTTTTGCGACTATTACACAACAAGAAAAGTGACTCATACCAATATATTACAGTGTGTCTAGTTATATTGTGTGCTACTAAACCTACTAAATTCAATTGTAATCGACAAATAAAACAAAAATATGTAAACTTGAAGACTTTTAGTATGTCTCTTTAACATGCAAACCATTTAAAGCAGTAGAAAAACGCTGACAGGAAGTGGTCAGGACTAAACCTCAGCTGCTCCTGTAGGCAGATAATCTCACAATGTTACAGTAAAAGGTTCTTTACTTTTCTAACTTTAGTTCAGCCATTTCATGGGACAACAGCACTGCTTCAGTACCAAGAACGGAAATGACACAGAAGAGCGTATTCTAAATTTACTCAAAAATATTTTTGAATAAAGTTTTAACAAACACATTATTGAGGAAGTAGACCTACATATAGTGTTAACATAACAGCTTTTAACTGTTTTACCCCACCACCTCTAGTATATAATGTGATATATTTTATATTTACTAAAATACTATTTAATGTTATTATTCATCAATTTTTAGCTCTTTGTTATAATGTTGTAATGTGTGAGCTACTGTGTCCAAATAATACCCCTTGTGGATCAGTAAAGTTTGTCTAAGTCTTATGTGTTACTCCTTATGAGTGACTTAATAATGCACTGTTGTTAGGTGCAATGGTTGAATACTGGACATTTATCTGATCTTTCTTCATAGCAGCATAGCACAGTCTGTATAGGTTGAGGCGTGCTAACTATCTATCCCATGTGGTGTGGGCCCATGTGTAAAAGAGAAACAGTGCAGGTTATAGCACGCTCAGAGGGACACTGTGTTCTGCTCCAGCTCGTCCTGTCCTGATCAAGTGGACACGCTTTTCTGACGTACTATCCTGTCAGAGTTTAACTTCTGTTTTGTCTCTTGAGAAAAATAGAATTTGTTCTTATTTTAGCTGTTTATCATTGAAATGCCTTGTACAAATTGTCTGTGCTTTTAGATCTGTTGTTACAGGGCACTCGCACAGTTTGAGTATTGAGCGAATCTGCATTCACCTGTAGAAGGACAGTCCCTCCGGGAAAACTGAGCTGGACACAGTATTTGGGAGCGTTGTCCCAGGCCAATAGCTGCAGGTCCTCTATGGAGCTGTAGGACAGGGACGTCTCCATGTAACCGGTGGGCTGAGGGTATGAGACACAGTAGATTACAGCAGGGTTTCACATATTCACAAACATTTTGAAAACAACCTCTAAGTATCTGTAGCAGTGTTTTTCAAACTATAGTACTACCAGTGGTACATGGGCTGCATGAGGCCCTCTGCAGTTTGAGTATTTGTTTAATTTAAGGACAAATCTATTAATGTTTCTGACCTCCTTTGGGTTAATCATTATTTAGAAACTAAATGGTTTAGTCATTTTAGACCTGTTTTACTCTCATTCTAGCCCTGGTTTAGCCCTAATTTAAGCCTGATATAGTCTGGGTTTAGATCTGGCGGTTGCCTGATCTAATTCTTGCCTGGGAAGTGCAGAATGAGATCTCTCTGTATTTTGATTCTGGAAATCTCCAGGCAAATATGATGGTACTCAGAAAGCCAAATACTATCTTAGGTGGTACTTGGTGTGAAAAGTTTGAGGATGACTGATCTATAGTATTTAGTTTTACATTTTGGATTCAAATTTTGTAATATCAAATATGTCATGCTGTGTTAACTATTGAGGGCATTCAATCAACATATTCAGGCAACAACACAAGGTAGTTGTTGATGGATAAACAAGGAAAAAAACAACACATTTTTGCAGTAAGTTTAACACAAGTGCACCCGGATGTCGAGTCATCATGAGCTTAGACAGGCAAGTGTTGTTAGAGGACAGAAAGGAAACAAGGAACAAAGGCTGGCTAAGTACTTACATATCTTATGATATAGATTTTGCTGAGCTTGAAATATGCCAATCAATCATTAATTGCATGCAAGATTTTCACAGGTTTGATTTTAAAAACATTAGGCTGTATGCATGGCACGATGAGGCAATGCAAAAAAGTGCATAAAAGTGAGCTCAACATAAATATAGTTTGGTTATTTTGTCATACTACAATAAAAGTGGTACAACATGCATGCTTGTAACTCAAACAATACTTATGTCTATGTAAAAACATGCACTGTACGCCTCCACAACTGAGACCAAGAGACCTCTGACAGACCACTGCAACAGGTTAGAAATGAGGCCGATGAAATAAATGTGTCTAAAGTAAGATTTCCTCACAAGCACGTATAACGTATTGATGTCACTGCATGCATGCCTCACTGGGCAGGAAGTATGTGCACAACATAAATTTTATCAACTGTTTTATTTAACGTTAATCATTTCTTACTTTCTGCACAGAATAAAATGTAAAAATCAAACTGTGATAAGTGTAGTTGAAGGTCCAGGCCATCACATCCTGGGTTCAAATGAGGTTATCAGAAGACAAATATAGAGCCATTGCACTCTTGCTCACACTATTGTTGGCTAAATGCAACAGCGGCAGTATTAAGACAACAGCTGGGACACTGAGACATTCCCCATTGGGATAGAACTGTAGCCTCTTCACAGGTTCAGCCCAAGCAAAATGTAAACAAGCAAGATGACACACATAAAAAGTTGGCTTCCATATTGCACAGGAGACTAATTCTGAATAACAGAGAGAAGAGGAAGCATTGCAAACTGAACTTCCTTAATCAAAACCACATCCACAAAATGTGCAAAACATTATTTTATCTGTCATTGGAGACAATTAATTGTGCAACACTTGTTGCATACACTTGACAAGAACACATAATGCAGTGTTGTCACAATACAGACATTTTATACTTGATTTTGATACCAAAAAAATTGCTTGATTTATAAAGATTTCAATACTACACTGATAATACAATACGCATATGTATTTTTTAGTGGGTGTTCCAAGACAATTTAGGAAGGTCCAATTTTGTCCCATTTATGTGATTTTGAAGATACAATTTCAACATACTGATAATAATAATAATGCCTTACAATTGTTATGCGTTTTACAGGCTCGACAAAGCCTCTCAAAGCGCTACACTGTAGTCATTATTCATTCACTCTACACTTGGTGGTGGTAAACTACTATTGTAACCACAGCTGCCCTGAGGCGGACTCATGGAAGTGAGGCGGCGAATCTGTGCCATCAGCCACTCCGACCACCACCATTCACTCATGCACATACCGCATTCATACTAGGCAATGTGGGTGAAGTGTCTTGCCTAAAGACACAACAACAGAACTTGGTCCGAATGGGAATAGATCTTCCGCCCTTTGGGCTTTAACCACTGAGCCACTGATGTCCTGTGGCTGCACAACACAAAACAGTTTTGGTACTAGTTTTAGTATTGATTAATATCTTGTTGGTAATTTTTTTGGGCCTAGTACTATGACAAAAACATCATTTCTGAACCTGCTGAGGGTATAGTACGTGTGCTGTGATACTGCACTGAGGTCAAATTACCTAGAGAGCTTAAATGCAATGATTTTGTCAAGAAAGCCAACCTGACACAACCATTTTAGCAGAACACAGACACAATGGATTAACCGTTGAATTTCAGAGGTGTTTTTCTTGCAACCCCTCCAGGACTATTGGTACTACACCTTCACATTTAGGGGACACTGGATACTCAAAATAAGCTACACATTGTGGCCTGTAATGTTAGAGGCGGAGGTCTGTCTGCTGTACTGCCCTTGTGTTTGGACTGGAGCGAGGCAGAGCATGATGGAGACAAACATACGGCTCAAGCTTGTGTGATGAGCAGCGCCGTCGCCATGGAAACCCCTCCTCCTGCCTCCAGCTCGGTGTGTCTATGTGTTTCTCTGTGTGTTTGCTGCTGCAGGAGGCTGAAGGAGCTCGTCTCGTCTCCTCTACTCATCGCTCCGTCGCCATGGAAACAGGGCAGCCGAGATGTACATTATGTTTTGTTGCGTGCGGGTGCTTTTTGTTTCCAGGGAGCGAACAAAAACCAAAGGGCAAAAAGAAAAAAAACGAAGAATCCCACAGGCTGCACAATGTGACTAATAGTTCCATGATTGATGTATACAACAAATGAAATGAATGATTCTGATTCAGTTGTTGGCTGACATGTGATCGCAAACACGTAACAATGGAAAATACATGCAGTCATGAAATATTATACAAATGATACCAAGTAAACAGCCATTACTAATTGTTAAGGTTTTTGTTTGGAGGGCACAGGCTTCCACTACAAAAGAAAAAGCTCTGTTGACATTATAATGTGTTTGGGCAACATTCATCTTCTTAGATTCCCATCACAAGAGATGCCAAATGAACCATACTTTAAAAACATACTGTTGTTTATGTCCACTACCTAGATAAACAGGACTATGGCTTCAGGATGAAAACTGACTCATTTTCAAGCTCTCGATTGTGGATAAGCTCTACACTACATCTTCAAACTGATCTGCAAATGCTGATTATCCACCCATTTCATTCTGCCTCTGGAAAGTAACAATTGGATGAATTTTGGCAACATTCACAAGTACATACAAGTTTGATGTTATGCATTGGTATTTGGTGATGTTAGGCTAGTATTTAATCTACTAATAAATAATGGACATCAAACATGCAAACAACACTGTGCAGTGTTACAGAAATGTAAAGTGTTAGGGAACCATAATCACATGTACATTTATTTAAATCACAAAGGCAGAGCAGTAGATAATTTACAGTATGCTATTACTGGCTGTAGTGGAGCCTTGAAGAGAAAGGCAAAAGAGTACTCTGTAGACATACCCAGAAACATGGTAAGAGAAGAGTGGATGTCACGTGTGACAATTATTGTGACAGGAAACACAATCATGATATTTAATTTATTTGATTTATAATTCAGTTCATTTCACTATTTTGGCCTTTTTATTTGATTTATTTAATATTTTGCTGTCATTGTAGCACTGCTTTTAGCAACTATGGCTTCTCATAAGGGCTTAACCATTTTTAACCTTTTTTCCACCAAGGCAAATGTAAATGCATGGGAAAAAAAATCTCACTGTATAATTTTCCACATATGCGCACAATGTTGTGGCACAAGATCTTGTACCATTCCTACTAAATATTCTCTATTGGAAAGCTAGAGACCAGCAGCAGTGTTCCTGAGTGCACCCATGTGTATGGTACTCAACGTCTCCATAAGGATAGCCCTACAGCCCCAGTGACCCGTAGCCTTGAACCCACACTTGTACTGGCGATAATGAGCAGAGCAGAGTCCTTTATGGGCCTCTTTTGTGAGAGGTGCAGCTCAGGAAGTTCTGCTTGTCCTCGGAGTTCTCGCTTACGTAAATATGATGTAGGTTTGAGCACTCCTGACATGAGGGGGATCTGAGCCACTCACTGGAGTGAGTGGAGAGGGGCTCCGAAAACACAGGCTTCTCGTTGTATATAATAGCCAAAAACACGCAGGTTCAATTAAAAGTCTAATATTAGTATGATTTTCTTTGAATTCTATGTACGTATGACAATGACGCTAGATTCTCAGAAGTTCAGCATGTTCCAGTTACACATGCTTCAGTTTAGTTCAGCAATTCTTTATCAAATGGAGAACTAAATGATGACGACTCAGAACAACTTCCTTTCATAACTATCATACATTCACTACCAAATCTTACTGTAACACAATCCTTTTCTAAGCAGTAGAAATAAATAAATAATAAAGTTATTTTTTTGCTGACAAGATGAGCTAGTATCTGTGCTGTTTTTCATAAACTGTTCATTCATGGGCCTATCCTTTTTAACAGATGTCTATAGAGAAAGGTTACAAAATGTACATTCCACCTGTCAGATCCTATATTGCAGTTAAGACTACAATACATATCATATACCATAAATATTGCCTGTTTATGTAGAAGTGTGTCATTAATTTTCATAAGCAGTTTGGTTTTCTATCTAATGACTGTGCTTTACATAGTTGTATTTGAAGGTAATATTGAGTGCAGAACAGGTGAAAGGACATTAGCAGTGCTAGTATGAGTCTGTGTGTGTTTTGACTGTTGACTGACCAAAGTTCATCTGTTCTCCACAAACATGATCAATACAGAGCGCTCACACCTCCAACAACCAGGAAACAGCTTGAGCGTTCAAATAGTATTTTTAACCTTTTAACAAGGTTTTTTTCTCCACTGTGGTCATGAGTTTCATTTATGCCTTACAAATATAACTGCGGCAATGGAACACAAAACTGAAGGTTTGTAAGTTCCAGTAGCTCCAACCAGTGAAGGCTGTTAGGAGACTTTTGGGAACTTCACCCTCTTTGCCAACCAATGTGCTTCTCTGACTGTGGGATTGGTGGCAGTCTGAGGAGCATATTAACAGCCATACTTCCCCCAGAGCAGCTGTGGCTACATTGCTATCATTAATTATGACTGAAATAATGCATAACATCTAGGGTGCTAACAATAATGCATTATTAAAATGTCATATTTGCAGTTGTAGCCTAGTAGCAATACATGGAGCAATAGTTGAAGGGGTAAAAGTGGACTTACTTTTTAGTTTAATAAAACCTGTGCTGTGAGGTTATTTATATGCATTTACTTAATGGTTCCATATAGCACATAAAACCTTTAATGTAGCCCATCTATATATACACCACATACAGTGGAGTATAACTGGACAGGGCATGTTTTTGTACAAAGTCAGCAGTAAAACTCAGCCATAATGTGTGCCAACAAACAGGAACTACAGGCTCATATTCAGCCATCAGGTATTTTTATGATGATCACTGTGCTCACAACACACTCCTAACATATTTCATACAGTGAACAAGCAATACAAGACTGCAACTGCAAGAATATAGAGTGAAACATACCAGACGGGTATTTGTAAGGCTACAAAACGAAACTGATCAACCTTGTTACAAGAAATATTTTCACTTCTCGTACTCACAGATCTGAATATAATATTTTGTTCCACATGGTAGAAAGAAAGTGAATAAATAATTATTTAATTAGGTCTTCATACAAAGTAGTGGGAAACAGTAGTATATGTTGCAGTTGTAATATTAGATTTAGTAATAGCACTTGCAATGATAGTGGTTAGTAGCATAGCAATTTCCTGATTTAGCAATTTATATAGTAACAATTTTTACTAAACATTTGAGATGTCTCTGTTACATTAAATAAACAGATCTTGAAGACCTTATAGTTCAGTACAGTACAAAAAGCAACTATTTTACTGTGTAATTCAAAGTACATAGTAACATGGCAGCCCTACAAGCACTCTGAAGTATGCATTGTAAGTGTCTAACAAATAAAGGTTCTGTACTTCACAGTAGTAATGGGACCTTTGGCACTTTCATGGGATCTGAAACTTTTGGATATGTTCATTTCAAAGAGCCATTCATTTTATCCAGGAACTCACAGAGAGAAATGGCCAAGGCTAAGATTGGATTAAAATGGTTCAAACTGAAAATAGGAGTGTGTTAACCCTTAGAAATGATACATAATCTAAATAGAATGAAAAACTATTATTATGATGCCACATATGTTTTCTGTGCAAAAAGCTCTGACACATGTTGCCTACTCTGCTTCTGTGCTGATTAGTATTGGTTCAATATAAAATGGTCATGAATGTGACATCACGGCTCCACAGTTGAAGTTGCAGTGCCAAATGCCAATACCTGTGACAAAAAGCCGTCCTGGGACAGGTGCTGGAGAGACGTCATACTCCAGTGTCTGTCTCACAAATAGTGCAGTGTTCTTTTACTCATTTCTATTGTGTGTGTGTCAAAGGCCTTTATCACAGCGTTACACCCACAACTTATTGTGAAGTGCCTGTTTGGCGCATGTCACTTTATCCATTCACAAAATATAATGTATTTTGAAAAGTTGAATTAAATCTGCAACAGTCTTATGAAGTTATTGCTCAGGAATATCTCAAAACATATAATGCATTTTACATATCTCTAGGTATATAGTACAGTATCTTGTATGTAACAATGTAGGTTTATTTTAACAGCTCCAAAATGGAATGTAACAGCAGTGAGCCTGTCAGGCAGACGTCCAAAATCCTCTGACGAGGTGTTGATAAAACAATAGGTCTTATTTAGTGTAAAATGTCATGTTGTGTTGATCCAAATGTAAGGTATATCTTGAGATTATTGCACCTGCATTTTGCATCTGTTAGTTATTAGTTATATATTATGGACTTGATAATCTTGTTCCAATGAAGACCTATGACAAGTTTATGATGGCTTATTTTGGTATCAGTCCAATACAAACCAGAAGCCACACACTTACAGCACACATACATGTTTAGCCCAGCTGTCCTTACAAGACACTATGGCTTCATTGTCAGAAACCCCAGAACACAATAACATACTGTGAGAACAGGGATGCAACAACCAACTCTAAAAGAAGTGCATGGCATGCTATATTTGTCTTGTAGAAAACAATTGGTTCACTAATCTTAAGTTGAAGGTAAATAATGTAGTGAGTTATGGAGGTGGTTTGGGCCACTGGAAATCTCCTTTAACAAATAATGGGGAATATTGGCTGATTTAGCAAAAACATCCACCCACCATGTAGACCAAAAAAGGCCATAGGTGCAGGGTCAGCCCGGGTAAGTTGAATACCCCTGCACTAAACGATAGCAATTAGATCAAACTCATTTAATGCTGTTTATGACTATTTGCATGTGGTAGTGATTTTAAAATGTTCTGTGATACGAGCTGTTTGTGTTGTTTTTTTTTCTCTATAAACACTCACAAATAAGTTTGAATTAATTGTGATGGATATAGGCCAACTTACTTACCACATAGGCATAAATCCTATCATCTATGGAACCTTTATTAGCATCTTTTAGCTTGTGCGAGTCGAAATCCCAACTCTACATCCGACTATGATAGGCCTATACACACTTGAATGGATAGTAATCCTACAGCAACAAGTCTTTGAATAATGCTGATAACTAAATCCCCTCTATATTTTAGATGAACATGGATGTATAAACCTACAAACAGCGTGTTTTGGGGCTAGGGCCTACGTCAAAGACGTATTGCCATTTTGTCCAGCGCTTTGTGCTTCAAACCTTTTACTAATGATGATATTTTCTATTACTGTGTTATAAGTATTGATATTACACATAAGGTGTGAGAGGAGACAGTGGATGTAACCCCGAGGCGTGGACTCACCGTGGCCGAGCTGAGGCTGCTGTCCGTCAGCGTGAGGTGGTGTGGCTCCCAGCGGCGCAGGAACTTGGAGGTGAGGATCTTGCTGAGGAAGGTGCGCGGATGTTTGAGCACGCACACCTGGATGTCGCCCTCGTGGAGCAGCTTGTAGCGCATCCCCCCTCCTCCGCAGTGGTGCAGGCTCCTTTTGCACGGCCCCGCGGCAACTTTACAGTTATTATTGCCCTCGGTCGTGTCCCCCAGCAGCGGCTTGTTCTCCTCGCACTGGTAAAACTGGTTATTGTGCAGCTCGCCCCCCCCCCCACCCCCGCC
>JACM01045350.1:0-13133 GCA_000787095.1 Periophthalmodon schlosseri
TGTGTACCAATTGTGCTGTACAAATAGCAGCATAGGCTTATATTTGCAGTAGTATTAGCAGTAGCAGTAGTACTATATGCAGTACATATATTAGCAGTAGTATACTCAGTAGTAGTACATGTAGTACATATATTAGCAGTATTAGTATTAGTAGCGTGTGTGTTCTCGTCTCTCGCTGTATCTTTCCACAGCCTTGGCTCACTGCAGGTAAATTTCCACCTTTGAGAAAAACAGTTTTTTTTTCCAAAATGGCTGAACGCGACATGAGTAAATATGGAATGGCTCTGACACACGCTCCTCTGTCACGGGTTCACTTCAAAAAATGTGAATCTAAATCAGACCTACAGTGTCTCTCTGCTCCTCCCAAACACTGCACAAAGTGAAAAATGTGCTTGGTTAGGGACTTTTCCACAGGTGAGCAAAACAGCTTCAGCAACCACTCATTTGACCCTAGTTTTGATCAAGATTTACTCAACAAAACATCACAAATATTAACTTTATATATAACTATATTAACTAACATCTATAATTTATACATACATTCACACTGTAAGATTTCCAAACTGTTGAAAAACAATTATTTAAGAATAATATTGAGTTACTAATGATCCAAAATCCCCAAAATTCCCCACAAAAAATCTTATGTGTCAAGCAAGATTTTATTTATTTTTCTTTTTTTTAATGCATTTCTGTTTCCTTATTTTAATTTGAAAACGTTAAAGATTCACTATGTAACTTTTTTACTTCTCTGAGATGTTTGCTTAGAATGTTCCACAGTATGGCATTAGATGCATCTATCTCCATGGAGACACCACCAGACCTTACAGGTCAGATTTGTCCACAGGTTTTTTCAGCGACCTTAAAAACATGCATTCTTTTTGTGACCTGCTCACCACTCCACAGATCTGACAGGCAAACATTCCAGGCAAAGCAGTAGCATCTCCATTGAGACAAGCTGGTGAAAAGTTCCACAGTGGACCTTTAAATCTCGTACATATGAAGTCCCCTCTTGTTTTACAGGTCGTTTAAAGCCCCAGTCCCCAGTTTACACGCCTCAGTAAATGAGCCCAACGTTCTCCAGTGAGCCACAAAGCCCTGCTCTGGTTTTAATGTGGCGTTATCCAGCTCCACACCTCGTAAAACACCATGACGACGCTAAAGATTTCACACTTTCACTGTAGAACTCCTGTCTCCGGAGGTACGCCGCTCCATAGACCCAACTGTGGGTCAAATGTAACTGTAGCACTGAGGGGGCACTTTAGTACTACTGCTAATAACTTTGATCAGTGTGTATTATTTGTATGCATTCCACGGTGGCTGCATGGCTAGCAAGGACAACAACAAGATTCTGGGTTCGATTCCCAGGCCTTTCTGTGTGGAGTTTGCGTGTCCTCCATGTGTCTGTGTGGAGTTTGCATGTTCTCCCTGTGTCTGGGTGGAGTTTGCATGTTCTCCACGTGTCTGTGTGGAGTTTGCGTGTCCTCCCTGTGTCTGTGTGGAGTTTATCTGTTCTCTCTGTGTCTGGGTGCATGCACAATAGATCAAATCCTTCAGATAAGATAGTCCTGACCAAGACTAGCTCAAGGTCTGGAGATGAGAACCAGGTTTAACCCAGAGACACTGAAGGATGGGTCAAATGCAGAGGACAAATTTCCTTACTCTTGCTTATATATTATCTGTTATTAGAGTCTTGTACAAAAACTACCATATACACCAGGGGTGTCCAAACTATGGTCCGGGGGCCAAATGCGGCCCTCAGACCAATTTTTATTGGCCCTCAGGCCTTCAGTTGAACTGTCCGAATTGATCATAATCAGTACTTTTTACGGCAAATTTGAGTAATCCTACCACTATAACCTAAATAACATCACACTGCATTGTCATACAGACCTAAAATTAATGTTTAAAGCCTTATTTATGATGTCAAAACTATGTTAAATGCACCATCTGAATTATCCACTGTATTGACCACTGGTCTGTGGCCCGCCGTGTCGAATATTTTTCAAGATATGGCCCTCGGTGAAAAGAGTTTGGGCACCCCTGATATACACAGAGAAGTAACTCCATCTAACTCACTCCATGCGTTCTCCCTTCTGCTGTGGTTCATATAAATCCTTATTATCCAAACAAAATTATTAGTCAACTAAGACTCCATCAACCATTTAATAGACTAAACAACCAAAAGACTACAGCCCATAGAAGTAGTAAAAAATTACAGATATAGAAAGTAAAAGATGATTGTTGCAAACACTAGTGGGAGCGACTTCGGGGAGAGAAGGCACCTGATTTGCCCAGGATCCTGTAGAGCGGGTTAATACAAACATTTTAAGACCAAAATGACGAGTCTGACAGCAGCAGTTACAGAGAGAGGGGCCACAGTTTTTCAATAGAAAATGAATTAGAACCAGAGTCGATGGAAGCGCGCCCATGCTCACTTCCTGTTTGGAACGTGGGGGCTAGCGGGTTAGCTCTGTCCATTTATATATACAGTCTATGGATCCTAGTCAGGAGTACATAGCTGGAGCAACATCTTATTTTGCATGATTTAAGTAGGAAAAAAAACCAGGAAAACCACAAAGACACAGGGATAACATGCAAACTTCACACAGAAAGGCTCTATACTTAATTTGGGAATTGATCCAGTGGCCTTGCTGTGATAACCCTGCCACATATAAGCATGAATTTTCCCTAAACCACTCAAACACGTGTGCCCTCAAAAACAGATTCCGATCCCAATGGGAATTTCCAATCTAAGGAAAGCCAAATAAAAGTCTTGTTATTCTGGGATGCAGCTGTGAGCGGGATTTGGAAAAGTCCAGTTCTGTTCATTTCCACCTCCAACAAGTGCAGAGGGAAGAAATTTGGAAAAGTTCAGCTTCTCCTCTGCATTTTCCAGGCAGCGTTACTGAGCCGGACTTGAGGAGTTACATCATGCAAGTTCTTTTGAAATGAATATTAAAAACAGTCGTGGAGTTCTACAATTTATCAGTTATTGCATTGTCATGTGAATTCAGTATGATACTTTGCAGGTGACGTCATCAACATTCCCTGGGGGTGTGAAGCTAACCAGAGGCACTGCTCTGTCTGAAGCTGTGTTACTCGAGTTAGACTTTAATCTGAGCTTTGTTTTAACACAATGTGACCATAAAGAACCGACTCAGCTGGTACTACAACAGGTGAGCAGATTTGTGCTGTTAAACAAGTCCCTCTCAAATAACATCACAGTCGCAAGCTAGCTAGCGTTAGCCAACAGTTTTTCAGTTATTCGCTCTCACCTTTTTGTGTAAAATCAAACTCCTAAACAGGACCGTGAACGCTCGGATTGATCGCAGCCTCCTGAAAATGTGCTGTTTAAATCCATTTTGTGTTTTGTCTTGAGTTTTCAGACAATCTTACGTGTGCACTGTGTCACCATGGAAACTGCTGAACATTCCACCATAGACATACATGCAGAACCCCCTCAGCGTGATGTCACTGCAAAGTATCAAATGGACATCATGTTTGTTTCACAGTTTAATTTCAGACAAAACAAAACAAAAACCTTTGAAATATACTCATTCTTTAAACCTAGAATAAAAAAGTTTGGATTTTTTTCAGAGTTTAGTTTTTGCTTTTACAGTTTGTGGCTCGTGAGAAGACCTGGTTTAGCTGCGGTTCATCATTCGTCACTCTTTAAATGAAGGGCCCACAGTCCCACCTGGATCTCGGGACGTCCCAGATGGAGGAGGGGAGGAGGAGGAGGGGGACGAGGGGGTAAACATGTCCCTGTGTAAAGACTCTATAGGAGCAGAGTACAAGTCTAGTGCTAAAGAATGCACAGGTGACGGCTTATTTAAAAACACAGGTGCATCCTGGGTAACTGAAACATCGGCTTCTGTGGAGAGTCGATGAAAAGAGAGTTCAAAACAGCAGAGGACTGTGGCCACCTGCTTAATATTAGAGCCCATGTGCCGACTGTGATGTTCTGCTGTGACATTCTTAAAGGGGCACTATGGAACTTTTCAGGTGGTGTCCATGGAGATGTTATTGATTTGTCCAGAGTGTTCCACAGTCTGGCATTAAACATATTTATTTCCACAAAAACAAGCAGGTATCTCCACCAGGCCATGCTACAAGTCAGATCTGTGGAGAAGCAGCCCTGTTCACAGTTTTATTATGTAAAATTGACTTTTTTGCCCTTTTTTTTAACCATATTATACTGTTACCTTCATCAAAAACATCCCTGGAGTTGTATTTTGTTACTGTCTGTTAATCCGAAGTCGTCTTCTCTGAGCCTCAAAAATGCTCCATTCACATTTCGCCAGTTTAGTTGCGTCATAGTTAAAACTCCAGACTTTTTCTGCTCTATTTTTCAGACCATAAACCATCACTGCACTCATCCTACGGTCAAACTGTGTTCACCACGAACCCATGGCTCTGTTAGCATAGCATGGCTCTATTAGCATAGCAGTCACGGGGAAAAGGACTTCAGTTGTTTACTTTCTAAATGTTCATTCCCGTTTCTGACAGCAGAGGGCGCTCCAACACCTAAATGCCTCATTGGAAACAGAGGTGTCATTTATAAAGTACATGTTCCAAATACAGATATTACTGATATAGTTATAGTTAAAAATGTGAAATACTTATCCCAAGGAGACCAAAAGCATGTGTAAAAGAGAATTAAAGCCACAAGAGCCAGATTACTATGTTCTTAGTTGTAGTAGTAGTAGTAGTAGTAGTAGTCATGGTAGTACATTTCACACTGTAAGCACACAGTACTTTCTCCCCATATAAATACTTAAAAAATACTACATACAATTTATACTTTATCCACAAGTATTCAGCCACTCAAAACTTCAGAACACAGTAGTAGCCTAGTGGCACTAGTATAGTAGTAATAGCAGTAGTAGTAGCAATAGCAGTAGTAGCGGTAGTAATAGATGACTATGTTCTGTGTAGCAGTAGTAGTAGCAGTAGTAGCAGTAGTTGTAGATGACTATGTTCTGTGTAGTAGTAGTAGTAGCAGTAGTAGCAGTAGTAGTAGATGACTATGTTCTGTGTAGCAGTAGTAGTAGCAGTAGTAGCAGTAGTAGTAGATGACTATGTTCTGTGTAGCAGTAGTAGTAGCAGTAGTAGCAGTAGTAGTAGATGACTATGTTCTGTGTAGTAGTAGTAGTAGCAGTAGTAGCAGTAGTAGTAGATGACTATGTTCTGTGTAGAATACCTCACAGTACAACATAGTATTTAAGCTTCATCCACAAGTATTTAAGCATCCAAACTGTCCACAAACACGGAGAAAACAAGTCAAACGGTTTGTCAGATGCCAATCAAAGCAACAAACCCGCCTCCATATACATGTATATACATTTACACACATATATATACATTTACACACATGCGTATACATTTACACACATGTATATACTGTACATGCAACCACAACCACTGCTGTCTGAGAGGGACCCAAAATGGCGCCGTGTCCTCCTCTGTCCAGACCAGGAAATAAAAATACACTGTGGTAAAGATATACGTCTAAATGTAAAGAAGTCTATATATACATCTGAACACACTGGGGCTTTTGTTGTACGGTGGGTTGACTACATTACCCACAATCCTCCTTGGTGTTTAAATTGTGATTCCCAGAGTTAAGGGAAACCACTCGGAGCCTGATCCAGGAAATGAAAAGTATAGTGTGGTAAAGATATAAGTCTATATATACATCTGGACACACTGGGGCTTTTGCTGTAGGACGGGTTAACTACACTTCCCATAATCCTCCTTGGTGTTTAAAATTGTGATTCCCAGAGTTAAGGGAATAACAAGTCTAGAGTCCAAACTAGAACATAAAAAGTTCTCATATATTTGTGCACTACTTACTTACAGACATATTGTATGAGCAGGCCAAACCCCGCTCTGGTCTCTGAAAGCTGTGTAAAGTGCTTATAAACTCATCAAGGTAAGTAACTATGACGCTCGGAACTCATAAGTTAAGTGAGGAATAATTTGAAATGAACTACTTCTGTTTTTCATGTTTTTAAGACACTACAAAATCTGGTACCGTGCCTTTAAGGGAACAACTCCAGAGCCTAGACCAGGAATAAAAAGTACAATCTCTTGTGGTAAAGATAAATCTCAACATAATGGTGTTATTCTATAATGGATTAACTACATTACCCATAATCCTTGTTGGTGTGTAAACTGTGATTCCCAGAGTTAAGGGAAACCGCTCAGAGCCTGATCCAGGAAATCAAAAGCACAGTTCCTTGTGGTAAAGATATAAGTCTATATATAAACCTGAACACACTGGGGCTTTTGTTGTAGGACGCGTTGACTACATTACCCACAATCCTCCTTGCTGTGTATAATTGTGATTCCCAGAGTTCAGACTACAATATGTGACAAAGTTGATAGATAAGAACAACATTTAGAGGCTGCCCCTAGTGGTAGAGATAAACATAAATCTGAGCATGAATTTCATGCGTTCAAAACAGGAAGTGATCATGTGCGCGCTTCCGGCTCCATCGACTCTGGCTCCAGTTCACTTTACATTGAAAAAACTGTGGCCCCTCTCTCTGTAACTGCTGCTGTCAGACTCGTCATTTTGGTCTTAAAATGTCCGTATTAACTCTACATGATCCTGGGGTTTTTATTTTGCTATTGTGTCTGTAAATCAAGAAAAGAACATTAATAACAGACAAATCAAGCGCCTTCTTTCCCTGAGGTCGCTCCCGCCAGCGTTGCTAAGCGCCCGCTCCATGCCAAACCAGTGGTGCGGGTGGGAAGTGGCGTTGCCTTCAACAGGCTCGCTCCGGACTGGCTCTTTGGTTGCTATGATACTCGTGGTCAGAGTTCCAAATATGGAACTCGGCTCCAAATTGGCCCCTATAACTGCTCTAGCCTCGATTAGCTTCATTTGACTGGAGCCGAGCGCTGTGGGTGACGTCACATTAACTTAGTCCACTTCTTTAAACAGTCTATGTTCAGACTAAAGCTGGAACAACATGTAGTGATGGCATCCGCGTATAAATCAAAAAATGTATGACGATAGACAAGAACATTATGTAGAGGTCTCCTGTTTTGTCTGAACATCATTTGTAAAACTATTGTGAGATGAGTAGACTACATTACTCACAATCCTCTGCTGTGTAAAACTGTGAATCTAATGGTTAAGGGAAGGACAACTGTGAAACCCAAACCATGAAAATCAAACAAAGTCCACAGTGGTAACAGACTGGACAAAGTAGTGTTATTGTTGAATGGGTGGACTACATTACCTTCTAATCCTTCTTGGTGTGTAAAATTGTGTTTTCCAGGGCTCAGAGCACAGCTGTGATGAAGCTGATCGACAAGAACAACTTTGTGGAGGCTTGGTCCAGATGTGTCAGATGTTCTAGTGGTGAGGTCGATATTATAGAGACTTTATCTGGACTTTATCTGGACTTTATCTGGACTTTATCTGGACTTTATCTGGATTTAATCTGGATTTTTATCTGGACTTAATCTAGACTTTATCTGGACTTTATCTGGACTTAATCTAAACTTTATCTGGACATTATCTGGACTTTATCTGGATTTATCTGGACTTTATCTGGACTTTAACTTGACTGAATCGGGATTTAATCTGAACTTAATATGGACTTTATCTGGATTTTATCTTGACTTTATCTGGATTTATCTGGACTTAATCTGGACTTTATCTGGACTTTATCTGGATTTAATCTGGACTTAATCTGGTCTTTATCTAGACTTTATCTGGACATTATCTTGACGTTATCTGGCCTTCATCTGGGCTTTATCTGGGCTTTATCTGGACGTTATCTGGACTTTATCTGGACTTTATCTGGACTAAATCTGGACTAAATCTGAACTTAATCTGGACTTTTCTGGACTAAATCTGGACTAAATCTGAACTTAATCTGGACTTAATCTGGATTTAATCTGGTCTTTATCTAGACTTTATCTGGACATTATCTTGACGTTATCAGGCCTTCATCTGGGCTTTATCTGGACTTTATCTGGACGTTATCTGAACTTCATCTGGACTTTATCTGGACTTTATCTGGACTTTATGGGAACAGTGAAAATGCATGAGGAGCCGTGAATGTGGAAGAACATTGTAGGAAGATGTGACTTGTCTATAATGGAGACAAGCAGTGATGCTGCCAGGTTAAGTTACAGGTCAGATCTGTGAAAAGGCAAGTCCGCTCACATTAAGAATTCAAGTTTTACAAAGTATTTTCAAGTAATAAAAACATGTGTAATAGAACAAATGCAATGTAGATAAGTTTAATGCCATACAGTGGAAATTACAGCAAAGCAATAACATCTCCATGGAGACAAGGAAGTACCGGGTCCCCCAGCAGGAAAGTTACACAGTGCACCTTTAATTGAAAATGTGGTCACAATCTTTAAACTATTTTTGCAGCTTGAGTTAATTAAGGAATAACTAGATTTGTCTTTAAAATATGTACTGTTCAAAGTAATTTTCAGACCCCATACTTTTACTCTTACTCGAGTAGTGTATAGTACAGTGTAACAGTACTCTTACTCGAGTAGTGTATAGTACAGTGTAACAGTACTCTTACTCGAGTAAAAGTTGTGGTTCCTCTTCCCTCTGTGAGTCTAAAGTGACTTGAGTTTTACGTAACAATATGAAATGATTTGAACTTTTGTGTTTCTTCTCCTTCAGATATGGTTTAGTTTGGATCATTTCAAATTATAAATCAGATGTTATGTCCAGAGAGTTACTTGAGTATCTGGACCACTTTGTACTTCTACTTGAGTAATATTTTTTGAGGTAACAGTACTTTTACTTGAATACAGTGCTTGGCTCCTGCATCTGCCTCTTATATAACCTCATTATTATTATGCTAGCATTGTCTTTAGCTCTCCTCCAAACTGTGTAAATCCCATCTGAACCCACTGCCCTCTGTGAGTCTGGTTTTAGTGCGACCAAAGTGAACGCCGTAAACCTTCAAACTGCAGCTCATGAAGACGATAATTCATGTGTTTGTGTTTAGACCCAAACAGAAAAAAAACCCCATCAAATTTGGGGTTTAAACCACCTACAGAATCCTAGTTTACTCCCAGTTTATGTGCAAACTTCAAATACAACCCGTCATTTCCCTATCCCGAGGTTTAAACAGGCCATTTGAGACTTCTGTACACAACACATGTACGGGGCCTCAGTACACCGTCGCAGATTATCAAGAAGACCACCAGAGAAGCAGAGGAACCATTCAAATCTGGAACCAAATATGTCGCTGTGTTTCAGATCACCACAGTCTATAGGCCAATCATATTTAATACAGATGACATCACCACAGTCTATAGGCCAATCAGGAACCATTCAAATCTGGGACCAAATATGTCGCTACAGATGACATCACCACAGTCTATAGGCCAATCATATTTAATACAGATGACATCACCACAGTCTATAGGCCAATCTCATTTAACGCAGATGAGGGGCAGATCAAATGGATATTGTACAAATGCAGGTTTGTGTTGCAACATAAAAAAGTTATTATGTCTAGTCACTAATAGAAATAATCAGATTCAACATTTGTGAATTCCGCTTTTGGATATTTCATGGTAAATTACAGTGTTATCAATGGGGAAAACTGAAGAATCCAGGCGCGATGAGGAGTTTTGACCACCAGAGGGCAGTGTAGTCCATAGAAATACACTAAGGTCCTGTCTGCAGTCTGAAAGTGGTCAGTGCTTGGGGTTTCAGACTTCCATTCAGTTAAAGATACACTGTGTAACTTTCTGGAGGTGGCACGTCACCTGCATGTTTCCATGGAAATAAAGAGTTAAAACCAAACTGCAGAACATTCTACGTTGACATAGATATGTTTTATGCCACAGTGTGGAATATTATAGGTAAAGGAACAACATCTCCATAGAAACAAGCAGGAGGCAAAATAAGAGTCAGGTTTGTGGAGATGCAAGCACGATCACGGCAAGGACGCATGTTTTTCAGTGCAATAAACACATGAATAATGAAATCACCTGCTCTTATTGTCAAAAAAGTTACATACTGTGGCTTTAAATTATGTCAAATTAAAATTTTATGCAAAAATAAAAACAAATTTCAAAAAAAAATCCATACAGAAAATAATATAAATTGGACAAAAATGAACTTTTCCTGAATAGTTTTGCAGAACTTCTGTAAATCAGGTTTACTTCAGAACTACGAGCTCAAAGGCCGGAAATATACAGACTTTTTACACTTTAAAGGCCCATGTTACACTGAGCTGTGTTATAATGCTGGAGTTTAACGTGTTTAACATGTTTAACACACAAACCCTGCACATTTAGGCTCTCAAACAGAAAATACTCCGTTCCACATTGTGATGTCATGTGGCAATACAGGAAGTGCTCCACTGTGTTTTTAAACTCCATACACCTTCACTAGAATCATTTGGATCATTTCAGACCTAAAGCTGTCAATATCTATTGAACTAAAGGTAAAAGGAGCTGTTCACTTGAAAACTACCACTTCATGACATCACAAGGTGGAACAGAGCATTTTGAGCTTTGGAGATGTAGACAGACTAATAATAAAGTGTTACTCAAACATGTGTGAATGAAACAAAACACAACTCCAGGTATGGTTTTGAGGAGGTAACAGCATTAGAACATGACTTAAAGCTCACAGGAGTCAGTTTTGTGTAATATAGGACCTTTAAGTTACATTAAATGTTTGTCCTTTTTACACATAAGCAAACATAAGGCAACCAACCATCTTTATGATAAAAATCCCACACAGCATATGTCCACTGTCTGTTGTATTTACTAACAACACTATGGGGCAATTGATGCTTTGCAGCTGATATCACAAACATTCCCTGGGAGTGTGAAGCTAACTGGAGGCACTGTTTTGTCTGAAGCTCTGTTAGACTTTAATCTGAGTTTTGTTTGAACACAATCTGACCAGAAAGAGCTGATTTAGCTGAATTACAACAGGTGAGCTGATTTGTGCTGTTAAACAAGTCCCTGTCAAATAACATTACAGTCACAAGCTAGCTAGCATTAGCCAACAGTTCTTCAGTTAGTCACTCTCACCTTTTTGTTGAAAATCAAACTCCTAAACAGGACCATGAACGCTCGTGTTGATCACAGGCTCCTGAAAATGTGCTGTTTAATCTTAAAACTTATCTGGCAATGTTGCTAATTTGTGCATTTTGTCTCCATGATAATTGCTGAACACTTCAAAGTATCACATTTTGGATTGTGATAGGTTCCTGTTTTTGGAAGGGGACAGGGAGGAAGAGAGGATCCAAACCAGATTATCAAAAACCAGAGTCCAGGAGCAGAACTAATCCTCATTTAATGACCAAACCAGTGGACCAGACCAGACAAGACCAGACCGGGCCTCCAGAACACCCACACATACACCTGACACACAAAATGGAGGTCGGTCTTAATACTCCCTTTCTTAGTACTTTAAAAAATGTGCAGTTAATATGAATCCACACAGAGAGAACACGCAAACTCCACCCAGACACAGGGAGAACACGCAAACTCCACATAGGAACGCCCTGGCATTGAACCCGGAACCTTCTTGCTGTGAAGCGTGAGTGCTCTTGCAGACTATTAAGCAAGACAAATTTATTTGTATAACACAATTGCAGTGCTTTACAGAATAAGAAAGATATTAAAATCATAATACAAACAAATCAAAACATAAATAATCATCATAAAAGTAACATTAAAAGAGAAGAGACAGAATAAAACCCTTTCAGTCATATTCACATAAACAGAAACGTTAAGAATGTTCCAGGTTTGAGCTGCATAAAACTGAAACACTGATTCCCCATTTTTAGTCCTGACTCTGGGCACCAGCAGGAAGCCGGGACTAAACCAGGACTAAACCAGGACTAAACCAGGACTAAACCGGGACTAAACCGGGACAAAACTGGGACTAAACCAGGACTAAACCAGGACAAAACTGGGACTAAACCAGGAGCACAGCAGGAGGCGGGTCCCTGAGGTCCTCAGAGCAGAGGTGGCATTAACATGTTGGAGATTCACATTTCACATTTGCATAACTTCACTTAAACCAGGAAAAACTGGGACTAAACCAGGAGCACAGCAGGAGGCGGGTCCCTGAGGTCCTCAGAGCAGAGGTGGCATTAACATGTTGGAGATTCACATTTCACATTTGCATAACTTCACTTAATGATGTCGTACATATTAAAAACAAGTCAGAGATTCAGAAAAGGCGCTAACACCATCACCAGCAGAGGGCGCAAGACTTCCACATTACATGAACACTGCCTGAATGAAACAAAACACAACTCCAGTTTTGTTTTTAATGAAGAAATAACATTACAACACGATTTAAAGTGCATGGTCTTCGTCGGCTGCTCAGTTGAGAATTAACTCGCCTCTCCAAAGAGTCGCTCATGTTTGGGGATTTATTTCCCGATTTAAAATTCATGATTTCTATAATTGACACGAGGCACTTTTGAGCCAATGGCAGCGTCTCTCCAGTATTCAAAATCACTGATCCAAATCTGAAAATCTCAATATTTAATGCCTCATTTTTGGGCTGATTCATAAATGAGTAAAATGTGATTGGGTTTTTTAGCTTTAGTCAAATTGAAAGTTGCACTGGAGTGTGACAAGGAGACAAGATGGCCGCCGCTAATATGAAGAAATACTTGAAGTTAAAATGTCGATTGATGAAACGTGGATATGTTTATTTCCCAGCATGCCCCTGTGCAGTGGCCTTTCTTCATCAATGATAGATCACGTCAGGAGCAAAACAAATTTTAATTTTTTATAACTTTATATGATGTGGATGTATGTTTGCATGCAGTTTAAAAACTGTTTAATGACACTGGCCACGGAATGTTAACACATATGTACACGGAGAACTGTCCCAGAGCGCCCCCTGGCCTTAGACCCTCCTCCTGCAGCAACAACTCACAAATACACTGTCCCAGAGCGCCCCCTGGCCTTAGACCCACATCCAGCAGGAAGAAACCAGGACTGAGCCGGGACTAAACTGGGACTAAACCATTCAACACGCATCCATTTGCAGATAAAGTTCAAGTCTGTGGAGCCTGAGCCGACTCAAGACTAAAGGACAGAGGAGTCATCCAGGAGAGGGGAGAGGTCATCCAGGAGAGGGGAGGGGTCAT
>KN475024.1:2051-35954 GCA_000787095.1 Periophthalmodon schlosseri
TCTTCATACCTTGTCCAAGGTATTCAACTATTTCACGCTTTTCGGCACTAGAGAGATCCCTTTTCTTTCCCAAATTGTTTGAAAATGGTGGTCTGCTTAATAATGTGGAACACCCTTTTTAAGTAGTTTTTCCTTCCTTCCTTCCTAATTGGACTTACCTGGTAAACTAATCGGCACAGGTGTCTTGAGATTGATTTCACTGACCCAAAGAGCCCTGAGACTCAATACCATCCATGAGTTTCACTGGAAAACTAAAAATGTTACCTTTATGACACATAAACACAATTTGCATAATAATTTGGAACGCGGTGTAGTTGCTTAAGACAATTTGTGTTTGTGGAGAGAGACTAGAGGACTGGGTGTGCCTTTCTGGTACTGCACTAAACTGGTTCAAGTCCTATTTAGAAGACAGGGAGTACTTTGTTGAAATTGGAAAATGTGTCTCAGATAGAATGTCCCTGACCTGTGGTGTGCCCCAGGGGTCAATTCTGGGACCCCTGTTGTTGTTCAATCTGTACATGCTGCCGTCAGGACAGCTAATACGCAGCAACAATGTGTCCTACCACAACTATGCAGATGACACTCAGATCTATGTCTCACTGGCAGCAGGTGAATATGGACCAGTGGATTCCCCCTGCCACTGCATCCAACAGATCAGTGTGTGGATGTAAAACAACTTTCTCCAGCTCAAACAAGACTGAAGCCATAGTCTTTGGCCCACAGAAACATAGAGAAAGTGTCAGCAGTCACCTCCAGTCTCTCTCTCTAAAACCTTCAACTCAGGCTAGAAATCTAGGGGTAATAATGGTAATAACTCAGTCACATCAAATCAATAACATTTGCAGCTTTTTACCATCTAAAAACATTGCAAAAATCAAAGGTATACTTTCAAAACCAGACTTATCCAGGTGAGACTTATCCATGCCTTTGTCTCCAGTAGTTTAGAATATTGTAACGGCCTGCTCTCTGGCCTCTCCAAACGAGCGTTAAGACAGCAGCAGTACGTCCAAAACACCGCTGCTTAGGTCCTGACTAGAACTAGGAAGTACGAGCACATAAGTCCTGTGCTCAGGTCTCTGCACTGGCTTCCTGTGGCTCAGAGAATAGACTTTAAAGCAGCTCTGTTTGTGTACAAGTCTCTCCTTGGCCTAGCACCAAAGTACATCTCTGATATGTTAGCGCCATATGAACCATCTCGCACTTTGAGGACTTCAGGGATCGGCCTCCTGCTGGTGCCCAGAGTCAGAACTAAACATGGGGAATCAGCGTTTCAGTGAGACAGGATGTGAGACAGGCCTCTACTTTGACAATGTTTAAATCCAGGCTCAAAATGGTTCTGTTTAGCTGTGCATTTGACTGAAAGGTTTTTATTCTACACTCTTCTCCTTTAATGTTAATTTTTGATGATTATTTGTGATTATTTATGTTTTGATTTGTTGTATTGTGATTTTAATGTCTTTCTTATTCTGTAAAGCACTTTGAATTACCTTGTGTACGAATTGTGCTATACAAATAAACTTGCCTTGCCTTGCCGTGAGTCCATGTTTATATTTACAGTTAGAGTTGTCAAAAAATGGATATCCAGATACTAATTGATAGTAAAACTAGTACTGGATACTCCTTTGAACTAATGTTGATACTGAAATTAGGACAAAATTCTGTCTTTTCTGCATAGTTTTAATCTTGATCTATAGAAGAACTTGTATCAGACCACATGGTAATATTAAAGAAACTACAATTATTTTTAGTTGAAAAATAATGTATTGTCTAAAACCACGTTTATTATTATAATTGTGATATCTAAAATTTGTATCAGAATTGAGTTTGAAATTTCCATTTTGTGACAATACTATTTAGAGTAGCTAGAACTTTTTGCTACTGTAAACAAGTAAAACTTAATTCTCTCCTAATATATGTATAAGAAGCATTTTACACTCATGTATCCAGCGTCTCACCGGAACAGTTCTGAAGCTGCTTTGGGAACGACCCCCTGCTGCGCCTCCTGCTGAGTCCCAGAGAGCAGCTCCAGAGGCTCAGCACCTATCATCGTGTGAGTCTTCCCACTGCCAGTCTGCCCGTACGCCATGATGCACACGTTATATCTGCAGGCACAAATAGCAAATATTTAGACAGTGGCAGGTATAAGGTTTTACAAAGAGGAGGGGCATCAGGTGTTGTAGATGGGACTAACATTTAAAGTCTGATATTAAATACTTAGTAGTGACTTTAGTTTATTTCACACTCACCCATCCAGCAAAGATCTGAGGAGTGGTCTGACTTCCTCAAATACGGTATCTTGAGAATCTTCTGGTGCATGTACTCTGAAAAGATCAGTTTTAGTACTTAAAAGTGCACAACTTTTCAGGTGGTTTGTCAACAAACTGCTTGTCTCCAAGGAGGTGTTACTGCTTTCTGAAATTTCCACTGCATGACATTAAACTTATACTGTATGACATTATACTTGTACAAGCAGGTGACACCACCATGCCAAGTCACAGGTCAGATTTATTTGTTAAGAAAAACTGCTGTAATTGTATAAATCCAGTATATCCACAAGAGATTAGAGGTAAACCGTACTGTGGAACAATATCTTACTAAACAGCACCTAAGTAATATAATAATACCTTCCATTTATTTTTTGAAAGTTTTATTTTACCTTTCAAATTCAAAAATCTTGTTTTGCAGTGGCATCCCTGTTTTCATGCAGTTCACCATCACTGTGTCCTGAAACCATACAACCATACAAAAATAAGATGACAAAGATTACCAGTAAATTTAACACATAACATTATTATAATTGCACTCACATCACCAACTGCTTGAATGACTTCCTCCACTGGTGCATGTCTGAAGATAATAGAGAATACAGATAATTAGTTCATCATGAGGCCAAGCCATTGTCACAGCTGGATGACTCACCCTGATCCAGATGTGGAGGGCTGGAGATAGTCGAATGGGAGAACGGGACGCACACGACAATGCACCCTGATGTTTCCTCTAAGCTCCTGTAGCATATGGAAGAATTAAAGGTGTTTTTTAAATCTTTATAAATCACATTTTCTTACCACTAGAGTGTTATGGAGCTCCTTTCTCCTTTGCCTTTCAACTTTGCACTGCTCCCTCTCCTCCTCTAGAGAGCGCTCAAGAGCTAAAACTCTGGCCTGCAAATCTGACAGAACAGTAAGGGAAAATGACGTCAATTAATGGTTCCAAAGATGCCAAGATAGCTAGTTAATTTTTATATGGGCATTTATTGTACAGCACATTGTGGTGGTGAGCAGCAGAATTAAATAGTCTTGGGCATTTTAGAAGGGCAGTGTGTCAGAGTAATTTCCCATACACTAATTCAGTTCATAAGACATCACATCTCAGAGACGAGTGAGAAGAAGTAAGAAAGGAACTGACCAGACCTACAGGGACACTGAAGTAATATAAATATTGCCATTCTCTTAGGTTTAATTTTGTTAAATAGAGAAATATATTTAAAAATAGATATCATAGACAGACTTACTTTGAACTTCATTTGCAGTGCTGGCTTTTGATACTTTGTCCAAAAGGATCTTGCTCAGCTCCTCCAGCTCAGTGGCAAAGCTTACGTAGACTCCAAAAATTTCACTTAACTCATGTTTTAAGTCCTTTAAAAAGCATCTGATTTTAGAGATTTTGTTAAAAAATAAATGAATAAATAAACAAATACCTGGACTTCAGAGAGGAGCTTGGTGAGGCTCGACCTGGTTATCTTTTGTGTGTTATATTTAAGAATACCGTTGTCCTTTTCTCGACTTTGGTGCAGTTTTCCAATGCACTGAAAAAAATCATCAAGAATACTGCTTTTAGACTTCTAACTTGTAACAACAGTAACCTACTGAGTAAAATAAAATTGTTACTGTCCTGATACTGATTCAAATGTGTTTTGTTTAAAAGTGTAGTGATAAGGGTCCTGGGTCGTAAAGCATAATGTAGATTAAATTGTGTACTTCAACTTTTCTTAGAGATACACAGGAACACTCTTGACACTACAGAAATGTAGGCCACCACCAGGGTCAAAATATCATACAGGTGACTCATATGGGCACCAGCAGGGTAGCCCTATCTCAGAGCTTCAAACATCACCTTTTGCACACGTGTCAGATTGAAAGTGGTATTTTTGTTTTAACATAATCACTCCAAAAGAAGAGGTGTCTGGTGAAACAGTCCAGTGTACACAAGGACACTGGCCACGTCATAAACCCATCCTCTTGCTGGAAACAGTAGAATAGTCTACATTATAAACTATGCGTCAAATGTCGTTATCTTGTGCGTCAGATTTTTCCGCTATTGGGCGCCATTAGATTTGAAAACAATTGCGCGGCTCTTCTACGTTCTTGGAGTGTGAGACTTGTGTACACTTCGTTCACCTGTTATTGTCCAATTCAAGTTGAAGTAAAAAAAAATGCACCCACAGCAAACAGCCTCTTCTTACCTCTGCGAGCCTTAAATGGAGAATTGCATTTTCAGTTTCCAGTTCCAGTATTCGCTCCTCTTTACTCTGTGAAAGTGAATACAAATAAATAGCAAAAAAAACAACAACATTGGATTTAGTAGCCTTATGAACACCAATGCACGTGTAGAAGCCTCTTTTTAGGACTTACCCGCAGTTTGTGTTCCAGCAAATGCACTTGGTGCGCAAATATTCGATCCCTGTTAACAAAAAGCGGCATATTTCTAACATAAAAATTTAAATCTATAGCACCGTCCGTCTCCTTTCTCTTCCGACAAATGAGGTGAGTTTTTAAAGCACTTTAATCCGATTAAGACAACTCAGGACTGCCCTGGCAATCGCTTTAACCGTAAGCAAAGAAATAGGCCTTATAGCCTACACTTTAAAATGTTTGTTTTTGGACTTTGCCGTTCCTTTATAATCTGTGTAACAGTTTGGTGAATACAAATATAAACTACCAATTTTTGTAGGTCCTATTTATTTTGGAGTTCAGTCCAGACAGTAGTGAACCTTTACAACAGGGGGCGGTAAAGCACAGTGTCCACGAGATGATTAAAGAGGAAGAAAATCACTTCCGTAGTCGCTGCTGTGGTTTCACTGTCAACAAAATGCCTAAATTAAAAGATAAAAGACGAGAACATTACAGTGTTGCTTCTGAGGTAAGACGCACGGGCAAGTCCAAATATTTTATTCATTTGTTGTCATATTTGTAGCGTGCTGTCATGTCGTGTTATGCGCTAAAACAAAGCAGAGTAGGTTTCATCGCTGGCTTGATTAAATGAGCTACTTGTGCACGAACTAAAAGATGTCGTCGCATTTCTCGGAAAAAAAAACAAAAAAACGAGCGGGCGCAGGCAGAAAGAGAGAGGGCGCTGGAGGGTAAACAGCGCGCGGAGACGCCAACACCGGGCGCTGTCAGACACATGCGCGCTCGCTTTCACATTTTTACCGCTCACTTTTAGTTACTGTGATCTCTGTGTACGCGACCTCGATTTCTGTCTACGCGCTCTCAACTTAAAGATAGCCAAATGACGCCATAGATGTCATTAAAATGTGTTAGATTGACCGGCTGGAGGAGCGGCGAGCGCGATGCCAAGATAACCTGGATCAGGCGGAGTTCAGACACAGACGAGAGGCACTGTCTGACAAGGAAAGGTTTGTGAGAAGGATCGCAATATTATTTATAAATTTGTATGGTTTCATATCAAAGTTTATACAATGTCTTCTCTTCTCATTTCTTCCTTTTTTATTTAGGCAGGACCTGGAGGAAGAAATGACCATTATGAATGAAAGGGTGAACAAATTAGGTAAGTTATATTTTTATATGAAGTACCAAATATCTAAAGGCACATAAAACAGCCATGTGTGTAACCCAAGCTGCAAATCCCATTAATTACTTAGTTTTACGAAACAGACTCAGCTAAACATAAACCAAATCATATGTGAAAAGTAAAACACAGGCTATTAAGATACACATGGATATTTACAACATGTACACAAGTGGATTCACAAGGTTGATATTGGTGGATGTTTGTTCTTGTTGCAGATCAGGAGCTGCAGGTGCTGAGGGGAGAGAACCGGAGGAACATGGTGCTGTCTGTGGCTTTGTTGGCCGTGAGCGCTCTCTTCTATTACGTCTTCATCTACAATGAAGACCAATCATGATGTAATCTACTGCCATCCATACTGCCCAGTGAGACCCCCACTGTTCAATCATGGACCTTGAACAGTGCAGTAAATCCATTTGAAGGGTCTACGAGGATAATGCATCATTTTGCCTCTAGGGGGCATCTTTGGCTAACAGTTTAATTCTTAAAAATCATGGAAGTTGGTCAGCAGCCACAATGTAACATCTTCCAGGATCATAACCTAAAAATGCCTAAATGAACTTTGATCTATATGCATGTTTTAATGCTATCCCATAAAGTGCTGTAATTTATGAAAGCTTTGCCAAATATAACACCAAAATGTCACCATTAAAGGTTCACTGTATAACGTTCATGGTTGGGAGGTCTGCCACCTGCTTGTCTCCAAGAAGATGTTATGGTTTAGCCAGGAATGTTCCACAGTATGGCATTTAACTTAATCCATCTTGCTTTTACTTAATTACAACTTTTTATTGCTCAAATACCCTAATAAAAATTCTATGAGTTGCTTCTCTACAGATCTGTTACTTTGTGGCGTCACCTACTTGTCTCCATGGAGATAAGTTTAATTCCATACTGCGAAACATTCCAGGCAATACAATAACCAGAAATGTTATTGCAAACTTATTAGTTGCACATTCGTTTTTTTACATTATTCAAGAATGTATCTATAATGAAAGTGGGTTCCTTTTCATCTTGATGTTTGCATTGTAATGTCATTGTCACATAACTGGCAATGTTATGACATTGGTTCAGTTTTAAAATGTACCTAATGAACAAGATGAAGAGTTTTTGTTTGTTTTGTTTGGTTCGCATTATTCTATGCTTCAGCCATGTACACTGATGTGATGTAACCTATACGTGACCTGGTTTATGTAAAGGCATGGACCTAAATAAATACACATTGTTTTGTATTATCTTCCTATTGTGTTGAAAGAATATTACACACATTAGGTTGCAATCAACTCCATATTTTCTGCCTTATAGTCCCCAGGGAGATCCTTTGTTTTGGCACCTATTCAGTCATAAGTGTCGCAGGATAACTCACCATCTAATTGTTTGCAATCCTTCCCACTCAGCACAAACCACGATCCACCTACACACTGCTCACCTCCCTGACAAAACAAATCTGCCTTATTATGTAACTGCTCCAAAGAGGATTATGGTCAGAAAATGTGATCAAATATTACACCAAATCTAGTGTCAAGCTTCTATGAGGACACTAAGTAACTGGTCATGAGCCTGGAGTTAGAAGTGTTGGGAAACTTGGATTCAAAGAAAACATTTTAAAAGGGACAACTAAATGCCAGATGTCATGTTGCATTGAGACATTTGTTGAGCAGGAGGACAAGACCTTGGTGTCCTCGGTGTTCTCTGTCTAGTAGAAAAGGACAGAGTGGACAATGGCAGTCTTTTTTCGTTAGAATATAGACCTACTGGAATATCATAACAACGCCCTGCTTCAGAGGATGATATTTAAATTTACAAATGCTTTTCTGCATAAAGGCATTATAATATCTTGTTTTAACTCTGAAAGAGCCAAATTGGGCTGAGTCATAATGAATCTAATAATTCTGTTCAGTTCTTAAGCTGTGGAGCCACGTGAGCCGTCATGAGTCATTGAAGGGGCCACGGTTCTAATGGCAAAAAGTAGGAGGTGTACAAATGAACAGGGCAATGCAGGGCTCCATCCAATGTGGGCTGATTAAAGTGAATTAAATTGAACTCAATGTGAGAATTGTAAGTTCTGGATTTGAGTGTTCTATTATTCTGGTGAGAACAGGATGCATATGAGTGCAGCTAAGAGGCTATAGAGGCCAGAAGTGTGGAGGTCTGTAGTGACAAAGTGAGTCTCGGCAGTATAAATGAATAGTCAAACATGCTCAGCTTGAACAGTTTGCTCTCATTATATGGCTATTCTGCTGCAGGGCGAAATGACCTGCTTTACTCAGACAGGTATTAAGACTTTTAATATCTTTTTGGCACAGCATCTGCAATGGAGCAAGTGAAAATAACATGTTTGTCTACAAAATGTTTGGTTGTGGTGACCTGCAATACAATAATGATGAGAAGGAAGGGCTAAAATAAAATTAAAAAATCTAAAAAATTTAGTGAGGTTTTTTCGAAATTGTGGCACATAAGTTATCTATAATCAATTCTGCACAAAGAATTTGGTCCAGGGGACAGCAGTTTGTGAGTTGACCACTCAAAGGAACAAACCCACAATCTTTTGAAGTCTGTCCTCTGGTGTCAGCATGTGTCTTTACTGAGTCAGAATATACCCCACCCAAGGGTCCGAGTTACTGAGAGCCACAATCCCTAAAAGAAATGGTCTTAGAAAATGTAAATGTTTACAGACCTACACATGTACAGGCAGCATCACAATGTAGCACTAGCCAGGTTGTTTGGCTCAAGTCTGCTGTGCTGAAGTCCCATTCAGATTTTTTACTTTGGTGTGGAAAACATCTTACCAAGTAAAGTTCAAATAAATGCATAATGTAAATAATATGAGGTGAGCCCATTTCAAGATTGTGTTCTCAAAATGATTTATTTCAAAAGGCTGCACATGAGACATATTATTTGTGTGTGTGTGTGTGTGTGTGTTTTTTTATTACAATCAACTTCAAAAGAACCTCTTCATAGTGATGGTCATGGCTAATCGGCTGTATTAGTGCGGCTATAGGAGGATCAAATTCCCCCCAGGCCAGGCTTATAAGCATCTCAGCCTGCACTCTCACTATATAGGCCTACACTTCACTAAAGCACATGGATGCCCACCAGCAGTCTACTAAGTTACTGTGACCAATCAGAACCAGAGCCATGAGACACACAAAACGCACTATTCCTGGATTCCTGGTTTTAGTAGGTACACCTGTTAACAAATACAGTGAATCTGAAAAAATAGGGTAGTTAAGTTACAGTTCAAGTCTCCAAATCCAACCAGAAGAACAATCTGGATAGAGTGATGCAATTAATAGTTCTTAAATTATGGTTTATTTATAATATAAATAACATTTATATTTTAAATGTATTATTAATTGCTATTTAAGTTCTGATTTATTACACATTACAGTTACAGTTGTATTGCTTATGTTTATTTGGAGCTTTTTAGTTCCGGCATAGACCTGTTTCTGTCTTTGATATACTTTTTTTTCTGGTTTAAGATTAGTTCTGGTTGGGACAGCTTTTGTTTATTTTATGTTTATTTGTCTCATTGGCTGTGTATGTGTGTATGTGTGTTGTATGTGTGTGATGTTTGTGTGATTGGTTCTAGTTTAGATATTGTTTCGTCTTGCAATATATTGTCCTTTTTTAATTGTCACAGAAAAGATAATATTTACTACTGATTTTATTTGACTACAGAAAGGCTTTGTCTGATTACATCATTTACAATGCAGCACATTCCATTTGCACCGAGCAACATCTTATTCACTAGCAGGCATGTGCGACCATTTACTACAGCCATGTCATTATTATTATTAATGAAGGCCTGTGGACTTTGGTAATTGCTTGCTGTGCTGTGCAGGTTTGCCATCATCACGTATTATATAATTCAAAGTATTCCAGAAGCTTTATTAACTCAAATGAACTTGAATTAAACATGACTTAATAAAGAATGGCACAGCAAACAAACAATCAACACATTGTAAGTTAATCTACAAATCTAGTAGGCCTCTAAGAAGAATAGGTGTGGCAATGATAGAGTCAGAAAATGCTGGCCTAGTTATATGCATTTAGATACTCAAGTTGGCACTGGTATAGTGTTAGCTCCATGTCATAGTCTATTATGTCTATTATGATATGCACTGCAAGTACAAAATTAAGATTGCCATTTTCACATAGTTTGTTGATATGCAAATGTATAGACTGTATTGGTCAGAGTCAGAATTAACCCCTTTAGCAACTTGGGCGCCTCAGTGGCTCACAGACATATTCCACAATGAAGAAATCATTTGCCACTCCTCCTGTCATGGTCATGATGTTATGTTATGATCAGTGTCTTTGTGTTTTACTTTAATGTGTAATATACAACCAAGTTTAAAGTAAGTGTATGAGATGCACCAGAAGTTCTAATTCCACAGTAATACTCATGTAATTCCTGTGCTGTGCCAGTTTCACACTGTCAGCACAGCCCCTTTTGTTGGCCTTTGTCATCAGGTATAATATTCCCTACAACAGAAACAGCCAAACTAGACGGGATTGGACTGGACTAGACTGGACAAGACAGAACAAGACTGGAATCGATGGTAAATAAACTTCTTCTGCTTTAGAACTCCAGCCTCACGCCTCTTTTTACAACTCTCAGCCTATTTCAATTAATTCTGCAACAGTAAGTATGGTAAGACTTTACATAATCATATTGTGAAAAACTGTCCCTAGAAATTCTCATGGGACATGTAGCCGAAAATACCTGCTGTAAAAGTGCATTGTAAAGCAGAGTTGTGACACGCGGTCTTTATTAGTCTCGTGGACAAACAAGTGTTCAGCCGGTGACCACAGGCAACATCTGTCAGGGCGGAGAAAAATACTGAGAGAACAAACACGCTAGAGCAGTGTGTAGTCCATTAGTGACGCTCACCTTTTCCTTACTGAGAGCTCAATGCACTCACATACAGGGAGAAGGGGCTTGTTACATACTTTTTAGTAAACAACTAAAATTAATTACTGAATTACTGAATTACTAAAGTTAAGTTATAAGACATAGGCTACTAATCTCAAACAAATGAACATTGCTCTAAGATCAGAGTAAGTAGAAGTGGCCTTCCTTAAAAGTGAATATGCTATAGAATAAACTATGATTTCATTTGGGAATATATGGAAAAGCATACATTGTAAACCTGTGCATCTTGCAGTATGTAAGTATGTAAGTACAGTATTTATTAACCTGTGTTTTATGTGTTTACATATGTCCCACAGTTACTTTCTTAAACCACCTTTGATAGAGAGTGACTCATACTCTTATACCACATATGGTCACATATATATAGATGCCATACTGGTTGTTTATATATTCTAGAATGTGATGATGTCATACTCCCAGATGGGGGGCAAGAGCCAGATTTTCCTATTGATAACATTGTACATTGCCATGAAATATGTAAAAGGTAAATGTACAAATGTTGAATCTGAGCATTTATATTAGTGACTGGACCCAAGACCTCACTGTATTACACCAAGAAACTGCATTTAACAATATTCATTTAGCTGCTCCCAATCTGTATTAAACAGTATTGAACTATAGAATGTGTGATGTCATCTGAAACCCCCCAGTTATTTATATTTTTGACCTGCTTTGGGCACATTACATTGAGAAACCACTTACCCATTCACACATTTATATATTGGAGTCAAGGTGGGTGAAGGGTCTTGCCCAAGTTTACAACAATATTGGTGGAAGCGGGATTCAAACCTCCAACCTTTGGACGATGAATGCTCTACCAACTGAGCTATATCCACCCACACTGGCAATGAGGGTGACATGTCTTGCCAAAGGGCACAATTATAGAATGACCACCAAGCTCTGATAACAAGCAGTTTACCCTTTCAAAAAAATATTAAATACCTCACTCTTTTGCCTGTGATTGTTCAAAGGTGTAACTTTTTGATGAGGGGTCTGCCACCTACTTCTATGGCCTGTCTGGAATGTTCCACAGTATGGCATTAAACATACTCATCTTGGATGTACTCAGTTACAGGTGTTTTATTGCTCTCAAAAATATAAAGATGTGTACTTGCTGTGAACTGCTTCTTCACAGATCTGACCTGTAACTGTAACTCCTGCTTCCAGAAAAACTGATAAGTTGCCTGTAGAATACTGTGGAACATTCCCGGCCAAACAATAACATCTCCATGGAAACAAGAGGTGGCATACTCTCCTCCAGAAAAGTTACATAGTGCACCTTTAAGTTACACTTAGTTGAAATGATGTTATGCTTGAAATATAGATTGAGATTCTATTATCACTCATAACTGCTGTTGAACTTTAGTAGCAGCTTTTTGCACTGACAGTGTAAGTTTGATCGGGCAGATGTAGTACACGTTCCTCTGTGGCCTCAGGAGCTCTATACCTGTATAAACATCACAAACTGATAAACTGCTGCCAGGTTCATTTGCATCCTCATTATTACAGCAGCGCACCGGAGGTTTGCAGACAGACTTATCTTGTCACCTCACCTCACTCACACGCTCCACGTGCCGCTGCCGTCTGCTCCCACCAAAAAACATCAAATGTGCCTTAGGTGACGAGAAGGAAAGGATTTGAAAGATCATCAGGCCCAGGGGAGGTTACAAAAAAGCATTTGGGTGTCAGAGAATCTGTTGGTTCCAGAATTACTTCTTGAATTTATTTATTTATTTATTTTTACTACATGCAGAAAATTTAGTACAGCTTGAGCAATATGACAAAGAACTGCTCTTACTTGCTGAGTTTTGGATAGTCTTCCCACTTGGTCAACAGGGCCATTTGGGCTGAGAATTTTCATGATATATGAAGCAGTTTATCCAATCTATTTTAGCACAAAATAATAACTCAAAGAGAAATAGGTGTTTAGTAAATCAAAAATAATTGTTGAGATAGTATGGTATATTTAATTAACTACTCTAATTTTGTTTTGAGTAACTACATTTTTAGATACTCCACCCATATGGTTAACAATAGAATATAACTCATATGTCCTTCACCATTTTGGAAAAAAAATTTGTAAAATAAATGAAGTCGTTTGTCAAAGTTTATCAGTGAGAAAAGGTAGGAAAAATTACATATTTAAGTTAAGCAAGTCATTCAGGTCATATGCTGATATGCCAACTGTTGCTTGTGGGTGTATTTACTTTATTTAAAAGCAAGACCACCAGATGTCATGGGTTTTCACGCTGCTGACTCACACGTTAAAAGTGTCTTGTGTAAAATTTAGCTACTTTCTAGACTCTGCTTTCTTATTGAGCCATTAGTCTCTTCAAACAGCCACAGCACTCAGAGGAAGCTGGCAAAAGCAGAGAAGGAATGGGCAAAAAAACATGTGATCCACTTAAGGCTTGGGTGTATGTCTTTATTTCTGTTGTAGAAAATGTACAGCAAAAAAGACAATACAGTACTGGATATAAAATGGCACTCAGACATTTTGAACACTACATTGGCAATACAATACTGCTTTGGCATTTCCCCGAAACAATAAATAAAGTGCAAAATCTTCCTATTCCAATTGTAAAATACATTCACAAGTTTTTTCAGAGTTTAGTTGTTCACAGCATGTTCACAATCTCATAAAGACATAAAGTGCTGATGCAAAGATACAGAAGTAGCATCGCAGACTTTTTGTGTTGAGTTCATTGTCCTCTAGCACGTTACTTTCGATAAAACATTTTACAAGAGATTTTCAAACCTCACTCGGTGACCTGGACCGGTAGACACCATTGGAGTGAAAGCAGCCACAGAGAAGCATATAGATGGAGCGCTGGATCTCTGCATTTCTGTAGGCATATATAATGGGATTGATCATTGAGTTGTATGTGGCAGGTAGTAACGTAGCATAGGTATAAATGGATGGGTAGTGCCTCTCTCCTACCAGACAGTATATGGCAAAAGGAAGCCAGCTGGCACCGAATGTCCCTAATATTATGGCCAGCGTGGAGACTCCCTTTTTAGTAGCGACATAGTGAGAAGTGGCAAAAAAGTGTTGTTGCAGTGCAATTTGATGGGCATGGTGGCACACAATCTTGCAAATCTTGAAGTATAGACTAAGCATGAGAACAAAAATGACAAAGAATGACACTGCCAAAAGTGTGAGGTTACTCCTAGTTAGTGGATGGACTATGCTGCAAGTTGTTGTGTCTTCAATGCAGTTCCAGCCTAAGACAGGAAGCAAGCCCAAAAACAAGGACACCCCCCAAGTACCCACCAGCATGATATGGACATACTGCAAAGTCTTTTCAGAGAAATAAGTCAGGGCGTTGTAAAGGGAGAAATAACGGTCCACTGTAATGGCTAAAAGGCTGCTAATAGATGCGGTGAATGACGCTACCAGAAACCCGACAGTGATCAGACTTATGGTTTCAGATGAGATGACATACTGAAAGACAAAGTTCAGGATTAATCCCATACCAGCGAGCAGATCAGCTGTGGCCAGGCTCCCGATGAGCACAAACATGGGAGTCCTCAGAGTTGGAGTGTAAAAGATTATGGCTACAACGATGGCATTTTCACAGGCAATGACAGTGCCGGACATACACAGCATGATGTCCCAGGGGTTGATGGGAAAATCCAGGGGGGAGGTGGAGAATGCCAGGCTGCTGTTCTGCTGAGGGGAGTCTCCCTCGGGCCAAGACAAGCTCTCCCCGACTCCCACAGTTGCGGAGGAGTCGTTGACAACCAGAGACTCGTTCATCGCTCCACACTATGTGCAGTTTCACCTGTGAGAGCAAAAGGTGAAATGTAATGAGTAAGAGGTTTTATTTTTTTATTTACTAAATGTTTGGAATTACAGTTTTATTGTAAATGAATAAACAATGACAAGTAATTACATTATTGCATAGTATAGCTTTGTTTTTAGATATTGAATTTAATAAATCGAGTTCCATTAAATTGAAATACGCTTAAAATGTTGGAATTACAAATTTAAAAGTCGAATTAATGATGTATTAATGTAGATCTAGAGTTTCTGTTGCAATCTTGCAGTAGACCGGGTGCTGTCCATGGTGCTGAACTAACACTTAGTCACTTATTACAGTCTCTCTCCCACACGTTAAGATGTTTACTCACCTCCGAGGCAAAACTAGAAGCGCTGAGATTCTCTGCAACTTCTGTAGCGCTGTCAGTAACGAGACTTCACGTAGAGACAGGAGAGACAACAGGTATCTCCTCTCCAGCTCTATCGAGTCAAGCCCCTCGTATTGTCGTGCTTCCCACGCGGGGCAGACCGCCTGGGCAGGGACGGTGTGAAGCATGTACCAGTGCTCAGCTCGGTGAAGAGGATGAAATGTGAAGAGAAGGAGAAGGGGGAGGAGAAAGAGTGGAGAAAGAGAGGGGACCGAGCGGTCACGCGCAAAACTCAGCCACGTCAAGACGCACAACCGAGATCTAGCCTATGAAATGGGAGACAAGCTTGTTAAATTGTAAAACAACGCTCAAGTTTTAGTTTGTAACTCTAATTACAAAATGTTATAGGCAATAAGGCACAATATTATTTAGATACTATAATAGATCAAATCACCAGGCACTTATCTATTTAGCGAAACTAGGCGCAATTTAACATAAGCCAAATCCAGTTATAAAGTTGGAGACAAGGGCGAGTCTTTATTTGCGTTTTCACTTAATACATAACGTGCTCCAAACACAAAAGCTAAGAGAGAGTTGGACCGAGTTTCAGAAGCACAAAAACGTATGCAGACAAACTTTGCCCCTGGCCCTGTCCATATGTAACTAAAGAGCTATAATGTTGCAGGCTGAAGTGGATCTACTGTACGGCTCAGTTCCGGGACCAGCTTGTAAGTGTGACATAGCCTCTGCATTTGAACACAGAGTAATGTCACAATAAGCCGACAGAAGAGAGTGTTTGTGGGCACTTTGTGTTCTGCATAGCTATTACACGTTACTGACAGGGCTGTAACAAACAGACCTTTAATACAATGCTGCTCTGAGAGGTACTGGCAGTGCTGCTACAAATTACACCTTTTCCTCGGCGATGTAAATGATTTGTCTTTCAATGTGTTTCTTTTATATTTTGCAAATGAACAGCAGCCTATTGAAGTGAATTATATTTTTTAAAAAAAACAAAACCAAAAACCAAAAAACATATCATGTAGGTCATTGCCATTGGTAAAGGCTCTTTTTACAAGTCAGAGAGAATTCAGCATTCTTCACTGATTTTATAAAGTTGACCCTGAATAATATTGAAGTGGATAATGGGGAAAAACCATGAAGTCCCTCCATTCTTCACTATGGTCACCAAATTAAAATGCTTTGGGAGTTTGAGACCATGGGACCTTGACCGTGTAAGCAGTTCACCTGGATTGAATCCACAGGGTGAAATGGGAATAGCATCTTTTAAATGCTGTATAGTTTTTTTTATTATTGTGTTATTTCATGTTTTATACCAAACAACTATGTAGCACCCAAGACAAATTGCTATTCTATTATATTCTATTCTATCTCTGACACAATTTAAAACAGCCTCATAATGTATTTTAAAGGTTAATAGACCCTTTCAAAATTAGGCCTAAATAATATCAAAACTGAAGTCTAAATTATCCATACCCTCTCAATGAATCATCTCCAGCTTCATCCAATTTGTGAACCATGTTTAATTGTGCACTATGAAACATTTTTGGTGGAGGGATTACCAATTGCATGTCTCCATGGATATGTTATTGCTTTGCCTGGAATATTCCACAGTATGGCATTAAATTGATCTATCTTCATAGAGACAGGTGAGAATGCAAGCCATTAGGTTACTATGGAACATTCCAGGAAAAGCTACAACATCTCCATGGACACAAGCAGCTGGCTGACCTTCTTCTAGAACTGTGAATTAGTGTAACATAGTACAGACCAAATTGTCCATATTGTTGATCCGCAGATTGTTCTTGGCTGGAGGTGGGAGGTGCATTCATTCATGAGCTAAAGTGGTCACATGAAGAGCCTGGTGACTGTCAAACACGGCAATGTCACCAGAACTAAAACACATCTCAAATAGTAAGATGACTTCTTCTGTGCTTCAATATTAACTAATTGGATTTTCTTTTCAAAACAGAAGCTCATCACATTTAGTACCCTACTGTCTACCCACCTATTTTTAAGCATTTCTGTGAAGCCTGGCCAAAAATAACCCTACTAAAATGCCTTTATTCATCTACACACCACATGTGCTGCTGAGAGGCCTCTGAGTAACTAGACACCTGCTCTGAGGAACAAAAACATGCTTCAAAATAGCTAAATATTCATTTTAAGCGCAAAGGGCATAAGCATATGTGAGCAATCCATAGTTTTCAAGAGAAAAAATCTAGCACCAGCAATTAGCCTTAGCAATTAACAATTTGAAACAAAAAGACCTATTGAATGGTCCTCAAATGTCGCCTATAAACAGGAAGTTAAAACCCACACTGAATAGGAAGAAAATGGATGAACTCAACAAAGACGCTGAAAAGAAAATGTGAAATTGAGCTCCAGACAACACACGGTACACTTCAAACTACTCTGAAACTTGACCCAGTTATAAAAAACAAAATACACAAATTATCTCTCCTTGCAGTACAGAAAGTAATTCTGACAACTGGTTGACATAATATCAGAGATGTGTCTGACCCACTGCAGTCACAGTACTGAAGATGTCACCATGACCTTAATTTTTGCCATTTCTGGTGCTGGGGAAAAAAGTTCAATGCAAGATTTAAAATGGTAACAACTATGAACCCGATAATAGTGCTTTTAGGCCATGGATAGAAGATTGCGTAATCACAAAGTTGGATTGAAGTAGATGGTTCAGTAGTTTAGTGAACTTAAAAAGTATTTATGTGACATTTTAAATCAAATTATAGAGTAGTTTGCGGAATATTTGGCATTTTTGGAAAAGTGAAAAGTTCGAGGCCAGACTCCAGCTGTAGTTACATGTCACATGTATTAGTTTAATAGTAAGCTATCACTGAAGCCACAGCTGCCCTGGAGCAGACTGACAGAAGGGTGCCAATCTGCACCAATGGCCACTGCAACCTCACTCTGGCATCCAAGCCCTTACTTAGCTTCCCAGATAAGAAGAGATTGGGCATTTTCAAGTTATCATTTTTTATGTCATGCAAGAAGACTAATTGTAACAGACAAGCAACTATACCATATGGCATATTAGCATATGCATTACACCTATCCTGAACACCACCCACCCTTCTGGGGCCATTTGTTATTTGTATTGATTTGAAACAAAAATGCAGCAAGTAAGAGACAACAGGTAAAAAGACACCTGTCATTCTTCCATTGAAGATTTCTGACTATGTGAAAAAAAACTCTCTGCAAACCACTCAGCAATTGAGATAAAACTAGAAATAAAATAAAAACTCTGTCAGCTGCCAGTTTTGCTCACATGCATCATGTGTGAACAAGCTCACGAGGCTCAGAGGCGTATACCACTGCCCAGTGCGTGGATTACATATAGACGTCTTGTGTGGCATCTGCATTTGAAATTCGAGCACTAGACAGAAGGTATGAAAATGAAAGGGAGGGGGAGAGAGAGAGAAAGGAATAAAAAGAGGTGGAAACGTCATAATGGCCGCATGACAGGGAGAACAAAAGAGAGAGCAGAGGAGGAGGAAGAGAGGAGGAGGAATTAGAGAGGGCAGGACCAGATACGGTTTACTTTGACATGAGAGATTACGGCAGAGAAGAAGGAAAAATAAATTGCAATATATCATTTAGGCATTTATACACGATTTTAATGGAATGTACAGCATAATTTCAATTATTATCAAGTGGTGATTTATACCGGATCTGATATTCAAATAATCTCTTAATAACAAACTAAAAACTTAAAAGGCACATATAATAAGATAAAAAGCATAAATATACAACTAAAAAGCATACAACCATTTTACTCCAATTAGTATGTACAACATCACTGTAAAACTGTTAAAAATGTAGCAGAACTCAAGTAACGTTAACTTAAAATGGTTTAACTGTACATATGGCTAGTAATTACAGCTCTTCTTCTCTCACATGTATCTGTTCTTAACATATTCGCGGTACATGAGCATGTCCTCACGACACAGCGCCCTCAGCTGGCCCTGTCCTGTCAGCACATGCCGCTCAAACACATCTTGACTGTCTGTGTCCACCTGCGGAGCCAGCACCTCAAACACACTGTCTTCTGGAAAACAGGACACCGCTTCTCTGAAACACAAAATCAATAAAATAGATAAGGATCACAAATCCAAATTATTACCAGGACGAAGGAGATGAAAACATGTTAACGTTTTCTAGGAAGCAAATAGTCCTTGCTCTAAGGCTTCACATCAAACTAACAAATACATTTAAATAAGACAACTATTTTGGTGTTATTCAATGACATGCTTTTACTTGCTAAAAAACACATAATAACAAAACTTGAAAAGGTTAAATGTATAAAGCATACAGTGGAATATTCTAGTCTAAGCAATAACTTCAGAGACAAGCAAGTAGCGGACAAGTTACATAGTGCACCTTCAATGGAAAATGGCTGCTTGCTTTGCTATCTTTTGATTTGGTTTGAGTCTTCAAAGAAAATATGGGGAATATGGGAAAGTGGGGAGTATTTGGATGTTAACATTTTAACAATACACAGGTATAGAAAGACACCATTTATATCAGTTATTCTTCTGTGATAGTGATTCATGGGAAGGCTTTTTGGAGACAGAGGGAGCCATAAACTGAAGACCTCCCCAGATTACAGGCACATATAACAGAGTCTGAGAATAGCTCTATTGCACAACTGCAGACCCCCGCAGGCCCTCGTGAACCCAACATGAGGGACGAAGTGATGAAAGAAAGTAATGAATTAACAGAGGGAGACAGGAGAATGGACCTAACGCAACAGAGACAAATGATATTGATAATAAAACTAGTATCAAAACTTGAGACCCGTTAGAACAAGAATTGATACTGAAAGAAAAACACACACACATTTAAAACCTCGACTATTAAAATTTATCAGAACTTGTCCATGATCGCATGGTAATATCAAAGAAACAACCATTATTTATGCTGAAAATAACATTATATTCAAAAAAGTGTTTCAGTTATCAGTGTAGTGCTGAGAACTGAGCATTTTCCTTATTATGGAAATCAAGTTTGAACACTAGCAGGTAATGGGCACAGAACAGGGAGAAATTCTAACTCCTCTGCAGCTCTGCCACTCAACCACAGAAATTTGAAAATTTGAAGGATTTGTTGTTTCTCATATGAATTTAATTTGCATGTTTTTATTTTATTTTACCTTTATTTTACCAAGCAGAGCATTGATAACATATTCTTCTTTACAATGTTGACCCGTTATCGTTCTGCCTGGAATGTTACACAATATGGCATTAATTTATCTACTATTTATTTCACTACAGTTGGTTTTAGACCCTGGAAGACATGCAGTCTACACAGAGAGAGAGAGTCAGGCTTAATGCCATACTGTAGAACATTCCAGACATTCATTCATAGAGCCAAGGAGATGGCAGATCCTCCACCAGAAATATTCCGTATGGCACCTTTTCAAATTTCGTCATCATTGCAGCACCTTCTGTTTGTTAAAATGACAATATAATAAAGGCAGCAACTGTGACATGCCTTGTAGATAAGTGAGAAAACAAATGAAAGACATGGAGAGCGAGCAAGGCTCACGTGTCCTTCCACGTGGGCCTTGCGCGAGTGGAGCGTGTGCAGCCAGTCGGACCGGGCTAAAGGATTCGGTGGGCCCTGAAATGGCCAGGGCAAGGAGGAGGAAAGGAGCAGTCGAAAAAAGAAATGAAGACCCAACAGTGCACAGCCAGAGACCTTCAGAGACCTTCAGAGAGAGGGGGAGGACTTAGGAGCACAAATGCACTCAATCATCCCGAGGCCTCAGCAAATGTTAAGTGCTTTTAAATAAAACCCACATGACTAAACATCTCATTTTGACACTTTTCTTTTAGCCCTGTGTTCATGCGGCAGTACTCACAAGGGAAGGACGCTCGACAGTGTGCCATTTTTATTTCTCTCTACTTGATGCTGGTTCTCGCCAAGATGAGCAAACCTGCAAGAATACAGACAAAGCCATACACTGTTCACTGTTGTAATGATTATGTGCGCCTATTATGGCCTCATAAAACAAACACTAAACAAAATGAATGGCACTATTTAAAGGTGCACTGTGTAACTTTTCTAAAGGCGGTTCCACCATCTGCTTGTCTCCATGGAGATGTTAACGCTTTGCCTGAAAAGTGCCGTCACCTGCTTGTCTCCATGGAGATGCAGGTGCTGGACCTCACCCCACCAGAAACGTTCCATACCTTTAAAAGAATGTTTGAAGCAAAAGGAAATAATCATTTTGAACAGGAAATAATGTAGCACATTAATTAGTGCTAATAACAGAATGGAAACTCATCACAGAAAATCAATCACTTCTGAATCGTAAACATCTATTTTTTAATTTAAAATGAGGAAACATTAAGTTAATCGTGACTGCTGAGGTCTCCCCAGTGTTTATAATCCAATCTGAAATGTTCCCAACGGTCATTTCACACCAAGACACAGTAATATACAAGAGTTTACAGTTCCCTCTGGCTGTTGCTTATGATTTTAATATTAATGCATTGATTAGCTTTGGCTTCTACTAACACATCTGGCATCATTCCAACATTCGATAATGAACCCTGGCTCATTATGTCGCACAATGAAGAATATGAGCTGCATTCTTCACCACAATTTGGATTTTATTTGAGTTTACCACGCAGCTTCAGGCTCAAATAAACTAGAAATGTTGTTTTGAATGATGGCACCAAATATTCTTGACCAGGTTTGTCCTGTCAAATAAATACAAACTGTGTAGCCAGAGTAATACGAGAGAACAGATAGTTGTGTGCTGGTTTAGCTGTTGGGAGCAAACATGGGAGGGGAGAAAGGAAAAGGAAAATGAAAATGAATCCTTAGGTTGAGAGGATGTCGCGGTGGACAAAGAGAGTAGAGGCTGGACCTGGGATGCACACAGCGGGAGGAGTTGACAATGTTCTTTTTTGCAAATCATCGAGAGCAGAGGCCCGAGGCGCAAGCTGGTTCTGGCTCACCAGGTGCATTTTCTAACATGAATAAATACGAACGTTCTGACTGATGGGTGAGTATAGGTGGCAAGCAAAGACAGTGAGTCTACAAATGACTCCTGTTCACTTCAACGTGTCAAAGAAACGCATGTGAATACGAGTATGCATTAAGGTTTGACTGGGGTTTTTAAGTTTTTAAGTGTTGGAAGAATACTTAAATAAGGACTGAACGGTCAGGGAAAAATATCAAATTTGTGGAGGAAATTATAGTACTTCAAAAATTGCAGCCTCTGTGATTTGCTAATTGCGTTCATTGAAATTGCGATTTCATAGCGATTACCGTATTTTCCGGACTATTAGTCGCACTTTTTTTCCTAGATTGGCCGGGGGTGCAACTTATACTCAGATGAGATTTATATGTGAAATATGTTTTTTTCTTCATTATTACGCATTTTTTGGCTGGTGCAACTTATACTCCGGTGCGACTTATACTCCGGAAAATAAGGTAATCTTGCAGCCCTAACTTAAATGTATTTGGTTACCAAGTACTGCATTAAAATGTCTTTTGCAACAAGGTTTAACCAGTGTACTGTATTCTGAATACTTTAATGTTTTCATGTTAATTTGCATTACATGATAGTGTAGAAGCACAACATAGCATTAAAACAGCTTTATGTTTCACTGTTTGTTAAGCATTTATTCAACATTGTTTAAAGAAGGGAAAAGAACGTGCACTTTGAAGCCTAAATTACAAGATTACACTTCACTTTGGTTTCAGGGAAATAACTGTATTCTGAATGACAATGTACCTTTCATAAACGAGTAGGTCCTTCTCATTAGGAAACTCTGACAGCTTAAGTCCATATGGCTCCTTGTTTTGCTGTAGCTGCATGTCCTGAAATGACAAAAATTGAAAATAGGCGAGCTTGTACGGGGTAGAAGATGCAAGTTCAAACCAGTTTTATCTTGCTACAAAGCATTTTTTAATAACCATGTTGAGAAAGTATTTTTGACCCTATCCTGCAATGGAACAGAAATATGACGGTCTATCCAAAAGCTCCTTCACACCTTAAGTGCAATCGTGTTAAAGGGATCCAGTGCATGCGTGACTTTATAACAGGAGCAGACATTAGATGCTCTCATGCTCTTTAACCAAATGCCCTCCTGTAGTTCTCACATGATGTCCAAATAATAATAATAATACACAATTAATAGTGTGTCACTGCAAAACAACCTCAGCCAGAAAGGCTAATCAATTCTAGGTATTATAATGATGAAAATGGAAACACTATTCCCTTTTTATTTTTGGCCTTATAACAACTGCTGTATCCTTTGAACAGACAATCAACTTATTTTTAATATACGGTTTCTATTTTAAATGAGCAGATGTTTTTCCTGTTCATGTATACAAATTAGTGATGTGCAGCAAAAATATTAAAGGTGAACTATGTAACTTTTCTAGTGGAGAGTCTGCTGTCTCCATGGAGATGCTATTGCCTTTCACAATATGGCATTAAAGTTATCCATCTTCATACAGACAAGCTGGTCAGGTAAGTTACAGGTCAGGTCTATGGAGAGTAGGGCTGTGGTCCTTTGGTCATTTAGTCGATAACCGGTAATCGGTTGATGGTGTCTAATTCAAATTTTGCTGGATTAAGTCGACTAATCCTTTTATTTAGATTATAAGGATTTATATGAGACAACAGCAGAAAGGAGAAGTGAGTGAGTTAGCTGAGGATTTGGTATTTTTTGGTATTTACATGTAAAAAGGAAGATTAAACTCTTGATTTACAAATTTAATCAGTCTTTATATGAATACATTGTTTCCTAGTACTTTTTTCTGCATAAATAGTTGTTTGTGCATGAACTCCCGTGCAGGTGTAAGCTTGTGAGTGCAGTTTGGGTCAGATACATATACATACGGAATAGTTTTGTGAGCTTTTGCCACGGCCCCTTTTTAGTCAGTAGGACATGTCTTCAAGAATCAAGAATTTCTTTCGACTGTAGCCGTTGCGGAAAGGCAAGTCCACTCACTGTTAGAATGCATGTTTTTCAAGGTACTTTTTAGCAAAGCAGTAACATCTCTATAGAGACAATCAGGTGGCGGACCCCTCGTCAGAAAAGTTTCACAGTGCACCTTTAAATTATGTAGTAGTATGCAATGCAATACAGTATAAATCACCACTATACAAATCCATAATTAGTATAATATAGAGAGATTTATGAGACGCAGGCTTCATAGTGTGTTATGTAACAGCTTGCTTACAAGGGGACTATGTCATTGTTCATTTTGAAGGCTTTTGACATAGCACTAATATGCTTAACACAACACATTGGATTTTTGTTAAACATATTAGTATTGATCAAAAGAATATAACTAATTACACTGTTCCAGGAGCCCATTCCAAGAAATAACAGCTGTGAAAACACTGGACAATCTAAAAAGCACACTAACTACAGAGAGAAATACACAAACATTCAGGTGGAGAGAGTTCAATATGTGTCTATACATAACATACACCCACACAGCTGCTTCTGTAGATGAAACAAGTGCGTGATTACATGCAACACGGGCTAATGATCTAGCGTTTAAATATTTCAGCAGTTTTATGTTTTGCCACTGCTCTGCTGATCCATTCTCAGGGACAAGCTCGAAGGCAGTGACACGAGACACAGGCAAAGAAGTGTGCGCGCTACACGTGAGGTCCACCCGCCCCACCCTCCGCCAAATATTCATGAGCGCTTCTATTTGAAGGATGAGAGGAGAGCGGCCGCCACACTACATACACTATTATAAAGATCTGGACACAGCTTATGGCCTTGCTGATTTCCTCTTACAGAAATATTAAAACGGTTATTGAAAAGCGAAAAGTTCAATGTCTCCAAAAAATGTAGGTTTGATGTCTGGTTTACCTGATAAAAGTTCATAACTGATTTATCAGGTCACCGTTTTAAAATCCATAAAAACTTCCATTTTAAATGTCTAGGAATTAGGATTTACCATTTAAGTACCTGTAAATACCAAGGAATTATCAATGTACATGCCATGGAAGAATTGTAAGAACCACAATATATAGGAATTACACTGAAACTTCAGATAATATTATAATTATAATATAAAATGGCATTTGCTCTGCTCTCCGCATTTACTATACCTCATTGTCAAGGGAGCAAGCCAATAATAATTTCATTGCATAGTTTAAACTATTTCACTGAGAATGTTTGCATGGTCAGTAAAATCAGACAACTAGAATAATCAGATAACCCAAAAATTACAATTGATTTTTGGTGTGTTTTTATATGCACAAAAGAAATCTTATCAAAACACCTGGTGACACGTGTCAGTTTGTCAATGGGTAACTAACTGTCTGAAAGACAAATAAGTACAATGAATTTTAATCTTATTTTTTGCTTGTCTTCTCTTGAATAATCAGTCAGATTACTCACATCAGATGCAACAGTTTACATGATCTGATAACTCCACAAATCAGAGAATGATTTTTGGTGCATATAAAGATAGCTACCGTGTACATGAAAATAAACTTCTTTGAATCGTGACCAAACATGTAACACCAAATCCGGCTGGTAAACAGAGTTGTTAGCTTTGTCTGAGTGGGGGTCTGACTCATGGCTGTGCATGTTGGGTGGGCTTGTCTTCCACGTGCCGAGTCTCTCCTCATGGATTACACTGAATAGGTGAGAGTGTGAATGATGATGTCTTGAAAAGTGTTCTTCTATTAACAGCTCTCTGTCCAGGGAGCGACCTACCGCTGTTGACAGTCAGAAAAGGCTGTCGCACATATAGAAAAAATATATGTTCTCATTCTAATCCAATATCACAGGAAAACTGATTATGTCTAACTGGTTCAAATCAATTTGATAGCTGAAATGAGATGGAAATACGACAGTGTTAGTTTTAATTTTCAGATAAGCCATTATATGGAGAATGAAAATCCTATGTCAAGGCTAAACACATAATAGACCACTGTTGTGACATACTGCTCTGTGCTTCATTCTCTCACTACATTAGAGTTATTCACATCAGTAGTGCTCAGTATCTGTCAGAATTTACATGGAATCCTAGGGTTGATCCTGTTTTTGTTCCAAAGGTCAGCTTAGATCAGCATTATTCACTTATCAAAACTCCTGTCAGTGGCTATGTTCACATGCACAGCAAAAATCTAATTTCTGGAGTGATCAGATTATTGAAAGGAAATGTAAAGTTACATCTGAGGTGAGTAATGTGATTTCTTTCTGATCGTTCACACCTGTGCAGGTTTTGACAATGAGAATTACCGGTATGTAAAAATGGCAAACTAATGTGGCAAAAACAAAAATGAAACTTGTACTTTGTCTTTCAAGTACAACAGTTATTCTAAAATCCATTGATTGAACTGACACGGGTTACCAGGTGTATCGGGTGATCACATTTTCTGCATATAAAACACACAACAAAAATCTGTTCTGATTATTGGATTATCTCTAGTCTCTAATTATCACACTTTAATGGGACATGTAATGTCCCCAGTGTGTTCACTCTTGACAAGCAACAGTGTAACCAACAAACAAATATAAGCATTTGTAAGAAAAAAAAAACAACATGGAGGATTAACTTTACTGATATAGACTACAGATTCTTTTTTACATTGTTTTTGTAGAAATGGGAAATTCCACAATATTACACTTCAGCAGTGATTTAAAACGGACAGTTTATTTTGCAGGGTATTTTCCAGGTGAACAGTCCAAAGTTCCCAAGCTCTTAACCTAGAAACTGACGAGGCAGGTGTGACACTACCGATCTTATTACTCCTCAGACACCTCAATCCATCGTCACATGAACACCGGATAGAATGGTGCAATTTAACGCCAATATAGCAATGGCTGACCCACATTACTAGTCTGGGCAATTTAGGACAAACTGAGGCCAAGCTGATGGGCCTTTTGGACACATGTAGAGGAGGACAGAGAATGGAAAGAAGTGACCCATGGTTGCCATGGGCGTCATTGCAACTGTAAATACCATTTGTAAAACTAGTTGAATCACCAGCCAATTATGCCTCCTGACCTTTATCTACTGAAGCTCATAAAATACCACCTTCAGTGATATGTAATTTCTTATCTGACACACTGATCTACACTCTGTTTAATGCACGCACGTAGCTCTTCCATATGTAGGTCAAATGTAAAACCTGCTCTTTCCGAGCTGTAACAAATAGTGATAAAGCATGTATAATGAAACGTGTGTCTGTCATATGCCTCATGTCTCATAAATATTACTGAAAGAAATGAGAACAACTGATTGTAATGGTAAGATGTGGCAAGATGTGAGTGAGCACAGTGGGGCAAAATAACAAGATTGTATTGGGGTTGCCAATCTGCGCCATTGCCCCCTCCAACCACCAAAAATCACTCGCTCACACACCACATTCACACTAGGCAATGTGGGTGAAGTGTCTTGCCTAAGGACACAACGACAAGTACTATACAGGCCCAGTGCTAACAGTGCTAATATTGTAAGCTAATAAGTAATGTTTAAACAAATGAACAAATGTTATCTGTGTCAAGAAAGACATGCATCAAAAGAAATCTGCATGTCCCATATTCTGTAACTGTAACCTGTATCTTAACATTGTGGTCAGAAATGATGGAACAGAATCTAGGGCATTTTGGTTCAATAAATTGAGTAATTCAACACACCGAAATACCTTATATAATACATATAAAGATGAGGTACTTCTTTCATATGAGGATAATGAAAATGTGGATTACTTAGGTTTAGAAAATTGGCAGTTCGTGGTGTGACAGCACTCAGTAAGTTTCAAAAGCTCTTTAGAACAGATGACACATTTTTTGTCAAATTTGCTTTCAAATGCATGTACTGGGCCAGGTGCTGGCGAAGTAGGTACAGTATATAATGACGTTAATGGACCACTTGATGCTTTTCTCCAATTACACAAGCCACTACTTTTGTTAGCTTTTAAAGAGAAGGTTTTACACAAGAGGTTCATCCCATTTATCTCCTCGTGTTGATGAGAACAGTCGATAAGTATGCCAACATAATAAAAGCGAAACACTGAAATTGGAAACTCAAAATGGACACAATAAATACAATGACACAGGTCCAAAACAAACGTAAGAGAAAATCAAGAGTTATGACTGCTTGAATGCAAACACATAAATATGTTTAAACTTGTTTAAACTTTTCACATGGAGATATGGACCGATGGGTTTTTTCTTGGCCAATGCCAATACCGATTGTTTAGAATACAGACCAACCGATGGCCGGTGAGCTCTGCCGATATTTCTTCTCCAATATGTAGGGTCAATTTTGATTATTTTCACCAAATTATATTATTAAAATTTACTACAAGCTTCCTCCAAGCCCTTTTTACCAAAAACCTATAAGAGAGCTGTGTAGTCATGTTTTGTGCCGCGATCTATTCCAATTAAAGTGTTAATATAAAGCTTTGTGTGTATTTTCTAGGCAATAGATTGACCAAAACAAAATGCTGGAGATTAAGGCCGATAGCCGATACGCTAAAAAGTCCAAATATAAGCCTGATATATCAGCCAACTGATATATCGGTCTATCTCTAGTCAAATCAGTCGTAATGTGTAGTTAACAAGACATAATCTGCTAGTATTTTGATTTTCATTAGCTGTAAAACCAATCAAAAATATTAACCCTTGTTGTGCATAATCTGTAGAATAATTACTTTTTAAACACGTGGTTGGATTCAGTTAAAATGCAGGTAATTTGTTTAGGATTTAACAATATTTGGAATCTGACTATTGCAATGGAATAAAGACAAAAATACAGACAAATACTAGAGTAGATAGAGTAATAGAGTATGATGATTTGATCCATTTCATTGCATCCGACGTGAAGAAACCTCAGTATTTTTGAAATATGCATCCCTACAATATCTGTAATACCATACCCTGAGAGAGAACACTGTTTTGTTACACTTGGGTATGTAACCTTTGAACATACCTCCAGTGTGCGGGTGCTTTCCACAGACTCGGTGAGGAGTTTGATGGGGGTGGAGCGCTGGGACACAGAAGCGTCATCATCCCGGTCCTCTTCCGAGTCGTCCTCAGAGGAGCTGGACATGGCCTCCTCACTCGGGGCGGGGGGTGCACTGGCAGCGGTCTTCCTTTGGATCACAGTCTCCTCCTTACTACTCTTGTTTCTGCAAAAATAAAACATGAGAAATAACCTGATCTGATGATAGCCATTTTCTATCACATGCTATTGGGAAATGTATTTTTTTAGATTTTGTTTTTGTAACTGTTGGAATAACTGTTCAGTTGCACACATTAGGCAAAAGATGACTAACAGAGCGTCACCTACTTCTCATGATGACTAAATAATTTTAGAGAATTGTGTCTACTTAATCAAACTTGTATTCTTAAAGTGGGAAAAATTATAACAATTATAGACATATTCCACTGATTAAAACTTTGAATCACTGCACGCAATAGAAGGCTGTGACAAGCACAGAATCAAAAGCACAGAGTCAAATTCTGATTTATTTGAGGATTTTGGCTAGCATATAAAAACATATTTATATGAAAGCTATTATATTGTAATTTGATACTTTGAGATTTTTTCTTCAGCTAAGCTCTGTGTCATTTTCAAGAATAGTGTTACCCAGGTGAGTCTGACACAAAAGCTGCTAAATGAAAAGAAAGGCAAGGCCCCTATCCCTTATTAAACCAGGTTAAAACGAATGTGAATTTGTAATGGTACAGTGGCACAAAGTTGTAGCAAAACATCAATAGCATACTGAAATACTCACGGCAGCACTGATTTCCCAGTTTCCTCCGGCTTGCGAACAGTGAACGGACTTGGATCTAGGCCAACAGTCTTCGGCATAAATTCTCTTTATGGAGACAAACAACAAGAAAACAGACTTTCTGCAATAGTAATTCAATATGGGTTAATAATAAATGTTTGGCACTCGCGGTACTGTGATAAAATCAATTGTAGATTTGTTTTGTTTCAAATGTACCTTGCAGAATTAGCCATTGTGATGCAGAAGGTGTCATCAAATGAGGTTATTTCGTACGGTTTAAAAAACTCTGTGTAGATGTCAATACTCTCGTCAAAGCGGTTGACTCTCTTTACTTCAACTTGTTTCATAGTTTCTTCACAGGGGACTGAAAAAAAAACAATTAAACAGATATAGAAATGCATGGACATTTGATGCTGGAAGTATGCATTGTATAGCACTAAAATATTATTAAGCATTATAGATACAATCTAGCTTTTGCACAGCACAACATGGCCTTTTTCCTTATACCTTATACAAGTAAGGTGTATTTATTTTAGCACCAATTAGCCTTAATAGACATGTTTATTATGTAAAGAATTATTTGGTTTCCAGTCAGAACGGGCTGACCGACATCAGGTAACAGAATGACCCAAACTGTGACAACCTCTTACATTTAATTGGTATGAATGACCCACTGAGCCAGGATTTGCAATTAAATAAAAAGTGGAAAAGGATTTTTGGAGAAACAATAAGATATGGCTGGCTAAGCATGGACTGTTAACAAAAAACTTTCATTAGATACCATCAGACTTGTATTTAAATACATTACCTTCATCGAACGGCACAGGAAGACAGGACAGAACACCTTGTGTCCACCACAGTGTGTAGCTAGGGCAAAAGACAGGCAAATGTAGATCAGTCCCTTTCACAGTGAAATCCCACTATCTATAACCTACTTACAGTATTGTCACTGCTGGACCAGTTACTGTGTACCACCTGAGCACTTTTGACAGAATTATTGAAATAGATGGGCTAATTCGCTACATATTTGAAATGGAGGACAAAAGTATGGCATGCTGCTTGTAAATTAATAAGTGGGTCTATATTTATGTAAGAGGAACAATCTGGACATGCAAATGTGTGAACTCTGAAAGGGATTAATAAAGGGAAATGTGTGTCAGTAATGAGGACAATTGGAGTACCTGCGTCTGTCTTGAGGGAGGGTCATGGTGCTGCTCTGGTGCAGATAGAAGTCTGTGGGCAGCTCCCATAGGTGTGGCTTGGACTCTGCTGGCTGGTACACTTGAAGGAACAAGTTGATGGCATCCTGTCTGTCTGCATCTGGGGGGTGAAAATGCAACATTATACCCGAATTAAAAAATTGCTTTTTCGGGCAGTTCTGGATATAGCATCTTTAACCACTATATTCTCTATCTCTTCTTTATACATGTCTAAACCATCACAATTCATTCATATCAAACATCAGTCCCTCAACTGTTCTCTGGTCCATTCTCAGCTCCTGGTTTACCACCTGTCCTGTCGATTGTTGATGATTTCCATGCTTTGATAAGGCAAGTGTTTTACATCAGATCATATGCACTTGAGGAGCAACCGTCTCAATGTATTCAGGCTTCCAACTAGCACAGAGAGTGCTAGTTAGAAGCCTGAATTCTGCCCCTGGAGGTTTTAGACCATAAACACAGCAAATCAACTTAGTTTGCACAAAAATAGCAAAAACCTGACTAGTACCAGTAGACCTTTTTGGCAATTTTAGTGCAAACTTGGTATATTTGCAGAGTGTGTGGTGCCTACAGTGTCCACTGCAGTTTCAAGTGCTCTGTGACATCACGCAGAGCTGCCCTTATTAAAGCCAGGCATTTCTAATTACAAATAGCTGGCTGCAAGGGCGGAGTTTGAAGTGTGGATACCAATCACACTGTTCCTTATAAGCCCAGACAACACCCTTCCTTTCCCCTCACTCTCCCCTCACTCTCCCCTTTAGTCCTCCAGGTACAGCCCAGTTTAGCAGCTCTATTTGAAATGTGTGTTAAGTTTAGGTGTTTAGTCCCGTATTACTGTTATCTGTTATTTACTTGGCCAGCCAGAGCCAAACGCTTTGCCAAAACTATACTAAGACGAGTGGGTCTGAAACAGTATCCTGTTTCCCCAAATTCAGTGGGGTGTGACTGACAGGCAGATTAACCAATCAGGGAGATGCATGGTCAGTTTGTGTCAAAGCAAACATGGCAGCTTACATGTAAAAAAGGGGAAAAAAATAACACAGAGGGCCAAGAAACAGCGTGAATTTCTGCAGAATCAACAAGCGAAACACTGTTATTTACTGTAAGTTATATATTTTGTTCTGAATGTTATGAGAATTTTGGAGGAGAGATGTCTTCAAATTGTCCCTTCAACAGAATGAAGAAGGGACTGGCTGGTTAGGCAAATCTATTATTGTTATTTGTTAAATAGTTTTTGTTAGTTTGTTTTTAATTGAACCGACAGTCACAGGTGGCCAAAATTTTCAACAGCAACCATCTATGATAGGAGATAAAAATAAATACAAAATTAAAAAGGCACAGGAACAACTATAGTGGTGTCCAGTGCACACTTGTATGTAAAATGTATGAGCGCAGTGTCTGGTGCCATGTTTTGTGTTTGTTTTAGCGAGTGTGAGGAGATAAGCTGTTTCAGTGTGCTCAGCGAGTGGCACGTGTTTCTCCATTGCCCTGTTCAGAATCCATTTAATCCAGCCGTTGTGAAGCCACGTGCCCACTCCTCAAGACTACTATTAGATAATTGGAAAGTGATTGAGCTCCATTAAACCCTACAGTATTCGCAACCTAATTCTAAGAGGAGAATCACTGAATATGAGGAGTGGCATATGCTTTTGTCTGGGAGAACAACACGTATGGTCTCAACACGTGGAATGAAGGACAGAAAAACTCTGTTGTTTGTTGTCTTGGGCAATGTTTATGGAAAAGATAGTTTATAGACTACTTACACAGAAAACATTGTTGATACTTAATCTAAACCTAAAAAAATGTTTCTGGTGTACTACAGGTTTTCCCATTTTCTCACCTTAGTATTTACTAAATATCTCTTAGTAGGAGAGAGTATATATCTATAATATGAAAACAACTGTCAATATAAAAAAAAAAATAGTTCCATTTTTATTTGACTGAAGCAGATATCATCCATAATGTTTTTGGCGAAAGAAAAAAAACTTTGTACTCATTAAAATGGTGGAAAACTTAAATAGATTTTAATTGCCATCTTTTAAAACTGAAAATGAACACATTTTAGAGCAGGCAGCTGGAAGAAGGATTGAAAAAACATAGCTGACAGATTTAGATACCAATTTCCCATCTCACCATTTTAAGAATGACTAAGCTTACAAATACAGTATAGTCTGGCAGAACATTGTTAAAAGTGTAATTTAGCAGTTAATGCATAAAAACGGCTGTGCCCTTGTGAGGGGCAGGTTGACAAATAAAATGATGCAAGTGTAGGTGAATTTTTAAGATTTGGTGGAGTCATCAAATCAATGGAAGCAACAGGGTAGCGGCCACCGCAGCCTTCTCTAGGTCCAGCACAAGTTTAGCAGATCACTTGGTTATTATTGCATTTTCATGTTTGGTCCACGGTTTTCAGTGTAACCATCAGTACAGGAGGACTGCACTCCTCGGGCTCACATATTTGTAATCTAATTTTCACTCAAAACATACTGGCTGACAATGACGGCCACAAAAAGAAAAGTCAGGTCAGGCAGTGTTTGTTCACAAATAATACTGATGAAACAGCTAAATGACTCAGGGTTATTATCATACTATATTTTATTTTTGTATATTGCATCGCTAAACTGTGTTTTTATTGCACTGTGCGACTTTGATGTGTGAAAAGGGCTGAATAAATAAAATGCACTTGCTTACATTTTGAAATGATTTTATCCATATAACACTAGATTAATCAGATTAAAATCACAGAATGCTAGAAGGTCAGTAACTTTTTGTTATTGTGTTTAGACTACATTATGGAACACTTATTTCATTTCAGTAACTTACCTGAGAAAGCATTACTGTAGTATCTGGACAGTGTCTGCATGATGTCTTTAGAGTGTTGGGTCCAGGGGGCGATCTTACGGTACGTTTTCACTCTGTGAACTAGCTGGGACCCACCATACTGCAGAGAAAGCGTGTCTCCATGGTCCTCATACAACTCCTCAAACAACCTAGGGACACAAAAATACACACAAAATAGA
>KN475025.1:0-11051 GCA_000787095.1 Periophthalmodon schlosseri
TCAATCTATATGGGTGAATGCTCTTGTCTGTACCTATTATTTTTAACTGCATTGTGCTGGCAGAATTTTAAGTAAGTAAGGTCATTATAAGGTTTGTTATTGGAAGTAACAGCTCATAATAATTAATAAATGTATAATGTATGAGAAATTACCTTTAGCTTTTGGGTATATTATTTTTATACCAACATTTTTTTTTTTTTTTTTTTTACATTTTATACCAACAATTTTTATTTTTATTTTTTTTTGATGAGGGTATAAAAGTAGCAGTAGAGATGTTATGCTTCTTTTAAAAATCTGCTGTATGGGAGAAGAAAAACAAACAAATTAATTAATAAATACATTTTGTACCTTACATTTACATATTGGGCCTATGTACAATTATAAACATTGCACAAATAGATATTCTTAAATAATACATAAATAAAGATTTCACTCACAATGATCAAATTGGCACAACAGTAGCCGGCTAGTTCCAATCAGTTGGAAAATCAGCGTGACCATTTCCGACATCTTTTGCTGAGTTGCGCTAAAACCAGTAACTACAGACAGATGAGGCAGTGGACAGGGAGCTGCGGGGGGGTGTCACTGACAACATGCTAAAAACTACACAGATAAAATGAATACTTCACTGGAGGACACTTCTGTGTTTACAAAGGTATGTCCTTGTGTGTTGGGGCTAATGCTAATATCGAAGCCTAATAAATATTTAAATAATGCCACTGACTGAAATAATCTACACCTAAAAATAATTGGATTGCCCTTACAACAAATAACGATGTAACAGAAGTTAGCATTAGCGCAGATTGATTGATTGATTTTAGCGCAACTCTTCAAAAACCTCCTAGACCTTATGTTAGACCTAACAATGGTTGCACTGATACTGTCCCTCTGACTGCAATGAGCCGGCTGCTTTTGAGCACAGAGCCATTTGTTCATTTGTTTAAGAATATTCAGGCTTAGTAACTACTAGGGTCAGGGTATTAATTAGTTACTAGGCCTGAATCATTTTTACTAAACTATTTGTTCATTGTAAATGTAATCCTTGTTCATATTATTGAGGCTATTTAAAGTGTAGTTATTATAAAGTGTTATCTGAATACTGTGGTGTAAATTGCAAGAAACTAAATGTAACATATTGCTTATTGTCATTGCGTCCCATCTGCATCCACGATCTCTGCCCATTAATATCCATTGCATTGTTTAAAATCCACTCCGATTGTCCAGCGGGCCCATGATTTATTTCTGCAGAGGGTGTGAGGATCAAAGCTACGGCGTCTTTTTCTGCCAAGACCTGATAATATTTGTCACTGCTTCTGATTGATTCCTCATTTTAATGCACATTTTCTACACTGTAATTTCAAGGTAACATTTGTGGAGGAGTGAAGGGGTGGACTGGAGCCAGAGCGGGCTGTATTTGTGCTTCATCTTGGAGCAAATCAGTGCCCGTGTCCTTACATTACAACTGCTGATGTTTTCAGCGAGGAACAACGCAAAACACTGCCAATAAAAAGTGCTTGATGTTTTTTAGCCTAATAGCACTACGGGATTATTAGCTGCACAATAGAGATAAGATGTAATGGGTCAATGTGCGATTTCGCAAAGTATGTCTGTTAGGCTTGTTCTACTGTTGTTACAGATCAACTAACTGTGAATACTGAATAGTGTCTTAAAGGGATTGGGGGTTTGAATTCTCCAGCTGATACGATTGTTGTGCTTTGGAGAAAGACACTTGCAAAGATTAAGGCACAATTTGCACCTATGGCTATACCATTTTACTGGCAATTGGCTGTGTACATTTAAACAGGATAGATAATGTTCTAAATTGAACCATAAAGGTACACTATAACTTTTCTGCTGGGTTGTCTGCCACCTGCTCATCTCCGAGGAGATGTTAATACTTTGAATGTTCCACAGTATGGCATTAAACTCTTACATTTATTCAATCACAGGTGTTTTATTGTTAAACAACTACCTTAATAAACATGCATTCTTACTTTTCCTTTTCACAGATCTGTAATATTCTAGGAAAGCATATGATCTCCATGGAGACAAGAAGGTGGGTGAGCATTAAACAGAAAGATTACATAGTCCAACTGTACATTTGATGAGACTTGATATTATATTGGTAAAAATCCACAGAAATTAAACACTAAAACTGACCATTTTCCTTCACAATCTTACAAAAGCTGAAATGTATCTGTCTGGAAGTTCACAAAAATAATAGCATTATTTAAAGGAACAGTTAGCAGTATTTAACTCTTATTTTCTTGTTATATTGCTACTTTCTTTTGTATTTTTACCTTAACTTAGTAAAGTCCTGCTGGACTTGTTGAGATAATTGCAGACACATTTGTGTCATAAAATCCTGAGCAGACGTGTGGGGCTCTTTGTCAGCGAGAATGACATGTGTATTGTGCAAACACCTCATCACCAGAACCCTTAAGTGCTAAATGGCTCTGATGAATGATCTGTAATTGTCCTATTAAAACCATTGACAGGGTTATGTCTTCTCTTAACGGACTTATTCTTCACTGCAGCAATCGTGTGTCCATTAACGCAGCAGTGAGGATCTCTTTTTTAAAACTGACATATTAAATTATATTCTTTTTAAATACTTTTGGCATCTTTGCATTAGTATTTTGTGTTTTATTAATTGAAATAGCTGTGTGTAACTTTTCTGACTGGCATTGCCTCCATGCAGGTGTTATTGCCTTACCTGGAATGTTCCTGGTATTAAACAATGATATTTTATTAACAGAGTTTTAGTGTTGAACAAATACCTTGAAAACACCAATTCTTACTGTGAGCCGGGTTTGCTCCTCCACAGATCTGACCACAACTTAAAATGGTGGCATCACCTGCTTGTTTCCATGGAGCTAGTGAATGCCATAATGTGGAGACAGAATGTGGAGACATAATGTGGAGACATAATGTGGAGACATAATGTGGAGACATAATGTGGAGACATGGAGACAGGTGACATACCCCCCCACTATAAAAATGATATATTTTGCACATTTTTCTATAGTTTATGACAATGTGATTTAGCTCTTATAACAAGCCCTACAATTCAACCTCCCCATGACCTGTATCTACATCCAGATCTTCATTTGAGAATCACTACACACCATCATCGTTTAACAAGGCTGTTGTAGCTTTGTTCTATAGGCTCAGGCAGCTGTGTGTAAAATGGCCTTTCAATTACCCAGGGAAACATTTGTCTCTCACAAATACAACACTGGTCCAAGGTCCTACCAGCAATATATTAAGAATTAGGCGAGCGGCCCTCAAGACACACAGGTTTACACAGAGAAAACATGCTGATTTATGGTGGGTTTAGGAGGTGGACCCTTGAGTTAAAGCGTGGAAGGATAGAGGAATAAATCTCCCGTGATCTGACTGGCCTGCTGGACTTGGGTGCAGCGTTTGCCCTCAAAGGTGAAGTCTGCTGGCTGCGGGCCTGGGCTGTATTTAATCCTGGACCTTTGGCTAAAGCGAATGCACGGATAATCCAGGCCTCCAAACGCACCGAGCTGTTCCAGAAGACCAGGGAACAAGGGAGGAGCCAGGGCACAAGGGGGCTTTGCGCAAAACGTGACAACACTGCACAATATTAGGCTTGGTTCTGTTCAAGTGCTGTTATAAGAATTTATACGTTTAAAATTATGATTCAACTGTAAAAACTATCAAAGGTGCACTATGTAACTTCTCTGGTGGAGCGTCTGCCACCATCTTGTTTCCATGGAGATGTTACTATTTTGCCTGGAATCTTGTTAAACTAAACAACACTGACTTTTTTGAGTTTGAAGCCATGTTATAATGTTGTTACCTTCTCAAAAACATACCTGGAGTTGTGTTTTGTTTCACTCTTTTTAGCCTGTCTACATCTCAAAAACTCCAAATTTCTGTTCCACCACATGATGTCATGAAGTGATAATTTTAAAGATAACAGCTACCTTTTACCTTTCATTTAGTAGAAATTGTCTGAAATTATCCAAATGATACTAGTGAAGGTGTATGGAGTTTAAAAACACATTGAATCACTTCCTGTATTACCAGATGACATCACAAGGTGGAACAGAGTGTTTTCTGTTTGAGAGAATCAGCCTAAATATACAGGATTTGTGTGTGAAATGTGTGCATGAAACAAAACACAACTCCAGATATGTTTTTGATGAGGAAACAACATTATAACATAGATCAGAAAACTGTGTCATATGGACCTTTTAAACTAAATGAAATATATCCTGCATTTATCCAATTAAGTGTAACTGCACTCACCTCTCCACAGATCTACTCTTTAACTTTCCCTAATGGTGTCACTTGCTTGTCTCCATGGAGATGAACAAAACTTTACTGTAGAACATTCCAGACACAGCAATGACATCCCCACAGAAACAAGCAAGCCAACAAAAAAGTTACACAGAGCATCTTTAAACTATAGCAATGTAGTGTAGTGACTGAAACCATTGGATTTTCTGTTCTGACCTTTTTATTTTAACTTTTTAAACTTCTCTTTCTCATGATTCTAGATTAAAGGGCCAATATTATGTTATTTTCTGATCTATATGTGAGTTACTCAGCAGGTGGCAGTGGAGCAAAAACTTCCACCTGCTGTTGTCTGCCCTGTCCTCTGTGATGCTAGTCCAGAGGTGTAGCTGAGGGCCCGGCTCTGCTCTGTAGCCTTCATAACCCTCCACTGTGGACAATGCTGTTCTCTGTCTGTGGTGATGGGTCCGTGTGCGTCATGGCCGAGCTCATGTTACAGACTGAGCGTGACTGTGAGCTTTGAATTAGACACACCCTGCAGTGCATCCTGCTGTGTTAGCCTCACCTTTTTGTTCCTTCTTGCCCTAATGTGAATCTGAACTTTAAAATGTAAAACTTGTAACTGAATGGCTAGAAAGTAAGTGTAACCTGTGAACATAAAGAACCAAGTGAATGAAATTATAAGTCCTAACTCAAGCTTTATGCTATTTAAAATAAATGCTACTATTTAAAAAGGAACTCACTTGCCTCCTTCAATGAGCGAACCTGTGTGCAATATGCTTTAGTTTAGTTTGTGTAGTTTATTTTAAGACCAGTGCCGCTGCTGGTTTATTTTTAGCTTATTATAATTTAGTTATATTGTCTTTTGTCTCCCATCCGTATTGCCACATACGGATGGGATCTTATGATGTTGTTTCCTCACCAAAAACATACCTGGAGTTGTGTTTTGTTTCATTCACATGTTTAACGTGTAAATCCTGCATATTTAAGCTGAGTTCTTCTCTCAAACAGAAAACACTCTGTTCCAACTTGTGATGTCGTGTGGTAATACAGGAAGTGCTCCATTGCATTTTCAGAAACCTTCACTGGAATCATTTGGATGACTTCAGCCCTGGAATTGCCAATCTCGACTGAACTAAAGGGAAAAGGAGCTGTTAACTTGAACATTACCACTACAAGGTGGAAGCAGACAGACAAAGAAACCAGGATTACTCAAACATGTGCGAATGAAACATCTCCAACAACATCTCCAGGTATGTTTTTGATGAGGTAACAACATTATATCATGACTTAAACCTCACAAGAGTCCATTTTGTGTAAAATAGGACCTTTAAATATGGATAAATGTTTTGTTTAGTATTTCATACCAACCAATTCTTTGTAGACTCCATATTTTGTTTTTGTATTTAGCCAATTATCCATTGTGTGTTTGTCCTGCTTAGATCCCCCTAACTCACACATGGGTCACTGCGCAGCCACCATCTGCTTATTTATGCCACTATTCCAGCTTTGAAGTTCCTTTCCTAATTGCCATTCTCCTTTGAAGTCGGTGGCCCTCCATAACCTTGATAAACGCTATTCTCTGCTTTACATTTCAAGTCATTTCATGTTTAGAAGGAGATGCGGTTATCTCCTCCACCTTGGCCCCACCTGGGAGGACCGTCCTTGGGGTATTTTGAAAGCCATCTCTCCCTCCATCCTGGAAGTATCTGCGCACTTTTTATGCTAATATCGAAATGCAAATGGCCGACAACAGTGACAGCGTTCCCAGGTGTTACTTGGGAGTTTATGATCCTTATCGGGGGATGTGTGCGCGTGGGAGCGGAGGTTGGATAGGTACAAAACTGGAGATTGTAATAGAATTAGAAGCGATGGAGTTTAGCAGCATGCGAGGGCCTAATCACCTCCCATTTAAAAGAGCCCTGAGTAATTGGCAGTAGTGGGAGATTGGGCAGATGGATGAGGACGGTGTTTCGCTGGACTGAAAATGTCAAAGATGGACGTGGGTCTCTGGAGCGTTACACCTACACAGACCTGCTGCAAACACCAAAGGACACGAGCAAGGGCAAGTGTGGAGTTATGTTCCTGCTTATCTTTTTCTTATAGGGTTTGACTGTGCAGGCTTTGTCAGTGAGTAGGCTGAACCATTTGGGAAAAATATCAAATTGTGATTTTTCTGATAAGCATTTCAGTTGTAGATTTGTGATTTATGTTTTAATAATTGGATTTTGTTCACATGTCTGTGTAATCCCTCAGTACTATTTTGTTCTCATTTTAAACATGTCAAGAAGGACTGACAAACAGACTGAAATATGAACTGACAAACTAATACAAGAATCTTATTTCAGAACTTGTTTGTAAAGATCCAAACTTCAGGGAATATTTTGTTGTTTGTGGAGTACATGATGGTGGATAAAGCTATAAAGCTCCTTTTGTGTATGTAGCTTTCACCTACCTCCAAAACCAAACTCATTTGTTTAGCTATAGGAGAGAAAGACAGCAAAGCACTTAACCAAACTTGCCTCCATGGCCTATTAGTATCGCAAGGCTGCGCAAAGCACGGCTACATAAGTGCACTGACTTGAAGTGAAGAGCCCGTCAGTGACCAGGGACCCATGACGTTGGAAAGCGCGAGTCCTTTCCAGAAATGTATAGTTTATTATATGTTAATAAACTATTAAATACTTTAAAAAAATATTTTATTATAAAAAAGGAACATTGTTTTTGCATTGGAATATTCTTCTTTTTTTTTTTCCTAACCAAACCCTACATTTTTCATCCAGTGAACAATGCCCCGTATAGATACTATTTGAAAATTAAACCCAAACATACACATTTTTGTAAAGTATGCATGCATTTCTTTACTCATTTATAGCCAAGCAACAGAATCCATGTTTAAAGTGGGACTAAACACCTAAACTCCACCCACGACCACATTTCAAATAGAGCTGCTGACAGTACCTGGAGGACTAAAGAAAAGAGTGAGGGGACAGGAGGTCACGGTCTGGACATATGAGGAACTGTATGATTCAAACTCTGCACCTGCAGCCAGGTGTTTGCAATCAGAAACACCAGGCTGTAATCAGGGCAGTCGTGTGTGATGTAACATAGAAGCAGCACACACTTTTTAAACTCAAAACTGCAAATTTACCTAGTTTGCACTGAAATTGCCAAAAAAAAAAAGGAATAGCAACAGTCCGCAATACTAGTAAAACACCATTTGAGTTTAAAAGCTAAAGCAAAAAAAAAAAAAAGTTTAGTGTTTACCTCCACAGAACTGAGACTTTGGGTTTAAACGTTGAGCCTTTTCTACTTGTTTAAAATGCTGAGCTCCAGTTTCTGTAGTTTAGTGTTGCACCACCTTCCACACTTTCACCAACTCCCTGATGTATTCCCCCTTTCTTTTAATTCACCTTCATACTGATGCCGCTGATCTAGCTGGTGATTAAAATGTGCACTATTTGCTGTTACCGGTGCTTGTACTTAAAATTGAGTAATATCCCTAAAGAGCACTTTTAACAGCGCGAACCAGGCTGGCATCATTATCACTAGCTAAAAGCCTCTCTTATTCCCCCCGTGCTTGACTTAGGAGAAGTTAAAGGCTATTGGCGGACATTATATTCATGAGGTACAAAGAAGAGGTAGAGGGAGCCACTGTCTTAAGACTAAAGTTCATAAGAAGGCATGGAGCATTAAGGAATAACAAGCAGAGAGACAAAAGATTCAGGTCTCGGCAGCGCGGTGGATAATGTGTTACCGTGCAATTACAGTGAGACTAAATGGGGTCTATTTAAATGCATTAGGGTCGTCAGGCAGAGAGAGCAGAGGGAGGAGGTGGCGAGCGAGCGAGCGAGCTAAATGGTCAAAATAAAGAGATATGATGCAACAAAGCACACATGGGAAGATCTTTTCAACTACATTTAGCTGTCGCAGTTCAGGCCAGATGGCTATTAGTAAATGAACTCACTGATGAAATCTTAACTTCTAATGGATCCCAAGTTTGTGAGTTGGCTCTTAAAGGTCCTGTGTTACGCAAAATTGACTCTTGTGAGCTTTAAGGCATGTTACAATGTCGTTACCTCCTCAAAAACATACCCGGAGTTGTGTTCTGTTTCATTCACACGTTTGAGTAATCCTGCTTTATTTGTCTGCCTACATCTCCGAAGCTAAAAATGCTCTGTTCCACCTTGTGATGTCATGTTAACAGCTTTTACCTTTTGTTCAGTAGAGATGGGCAATTCCAGGGCTAAAATTATCCAAATGATTCTAGTGTATGGAGTTTAAAAACACAATGGAGTACTTCTTGTATTACCACTTCCCTAAATATGCAGGATTTGTGTGCTAATCGTGAGAATGAAACAAAACAAAACTCCAGGTATGTTTTTGGTGAGGAAACAGCATTATAACATAACGCACAAAGTAGCGTAATATGGGCCCTTTAAGAGATTTTGTGAAAACTTTATAGACATTATTTGTGTGCACATTTTATGGTCCTTTTCCCACAATTTATTACAACTGGCAAAAGTATTATGCTGACATACAAGAAAAGAGGATCTATTTTGTTTTAGCAGATTATGAGAACATATTTTGGTAGAGTAGATAGTATACGAAATAAAGGCACACTGTAACTTATCTGGTGGAGGGCGTGCCACACTCTTGGCTCCTTGTAGATGTTATTGCTCTGCCAGGAATGTAACGCCATAGTAAGGTGTTAAACCTATCTATCTCCATGGAGACAGGCAGTTGAGGCGCAAGATCATCCACATATTTTATTGCAGATGCTTTGAAGGAGACTCACCTCGCTCACACTGGACTCAGTCCAACTGCGACTCCAGTGTGGGACTGATTTGAAGCTGGACACGCGAGGGAAAAGGCTTGCGGTGGGCTTCGGCATCTGGCAAAAACAGACTCACAACGGAATGAATCTGGAGTGCTGCGGGACCGGCGGACTGCATGCGTGCACTCTGAGCTCCTCTTGGTATTTTGAATTATTATTATTTTGAATTACGTGCAATCACGGGACAGGAGCTGCGCCGTGTGCTGTCTGAGCCCGGGGTTAAACAGAACATTATTTACACTTCATTTACTCCTCTCACCTCCATTTATCAGAGCGCAGACGGTGAGGTCAAACTACTCAAATGTGCCAAGTACTTTCTTTACAGTTTACAGAGGTCAGATGGGTACAAGACCCAATACTTACAACTACAAAGTGTTATTAGTTTCATTAATCTACATAACATAGCATAACTCGCTAACAAAATGTTTTCATAGTTTTACATCAGTTACATGGCAGTTCCACCAAAACGCAGGAACAATTTACTCTTTCTGGAAATTTAAAACTGAATTAAACTAAATAAAGGTGTATTTTTTTATTAGTCTAATCATAACTTTTGTGGGATTTAGGTTTTAGCCCTTAACATTATAACATTATGACTGCTAGGTAACAGTTATGAAATGATGGAATTTGCTGCCTGTGTTGAATTGGGAAACAAACTAGGTAATTTCAGTCATATTTATGTCACCTGTGTTTTAGTGAAATTTCTTACTTATAAACTGTAAGTGTGCTCTGAAATGTTCCAGACTCCAACAGAAACACACAAAAGGCATGTGATTTGACATGGGCCTGTACCTCCCTGTAATGATGACTTAGAAAAAGACAATGATGACACCACTCATCCTTTGATTGTACAATTGCAGGTATTGATCAGCCTATATCAGCCTATATAATATGCCTATATCCACTCCACTGTATGAGTCGTCTAACAGCTGGAAAATCCATGCCCTTCTTCTGTATGGGAGCTGCAGCAGGGCTGCTCTGCAGGAAGGTAAAAACAAGACAACTTTAGTGCATTATATATATCTATGGGATTCTCTGCAGCTCTCAAACTGTGGTAGAGGTAATGCAGGTGCTTTTTTAACCTGGTGTGGAATGATTTGAAAATGCTCTAGCTAAATACCTTGCTGTAGGATTTTAGTTATAGGCCCTGTTTCACAAAGGAAGTTCAATTAACTCAGGGTTAATCTCCCCTGACACAGACAACTCAGAGTTTTCTGTTTCACTAAACAGATTTGAAAACTCAGAGATAATAAACCTTGAGGTTAGCAGAAGACACAATACTTTATCAGAAAAGAAGATTCACCATGTCAACTGTAAACCAGAGGAGGCTTCCATCTTAGAGGAACAGGAAGTCATGTGACTGTGGATCAGTCAAGTTTGATAAAAGAAATAAAAGAAATGTGGAGGAGCACATTGTTTAATCAATATATCTTATTTTAGTATGAATTGAATTAGATAAAACATTCACCTGTTATTAGTTGAAAATGACAATTTTAATATGTGATTTCAGATTTTAAATTAAATTAGCTAATTACTATTTTACCATCCTACATAAATCAAAATTTAAAAGTGTACATGAATTATGTTGAATAAAGTGTGATCCATGGATCTAATGATTTGCACTTCCCAACACACTTCGGTGCAGAAGGGGAAGATCAGGTTTGTAAGTCATTTGAATAAATAAGTGTAAAGTAGAAATGAATACAAGTCCAATCATTAAGCCTTATTAAGTGCACCTGGTTCATTTGTATAATGTTGCTTATACCTGAATACCAAGATCTGAATCATTGTATGGTGTCTTCCTTTTTGTTGGTTTTGTTAATGAAGCTTTTTCACTTGGTCTAACTCAAAGTTTGGTCCACTCAAAGTTGTCCATAAAGCCAGATATTTCTTTATGGTGGTCCTTGGTATCGTTAGTTTGAGCAGCACAGCATGTTGATCTTTC